>BPLR01006211.1:0-110493 GCA_021605095.1 Caerostris extrusa
AAACAGATTCTCAACAAAAAATGACACTTTATTCCATAATTACTATAGGACTTAAATGGGTGTTTTCTTTTTTTTTAATAGAATGGTCTAAACATTTTTTTAAACATGAGGCAGCACATTGCGGTCCCGAATGAAATCTCCTATTCAGTATTTATATTGACCTGCCAGTACCCATTATTTATTTATTCATCTCCTATCGTAGTGAGGCATTTATTGAATGCGCCTTTTTCTATTGAACAGAATAGCTGGGCGTTGAATCATTAGATTTTTAAGAGATAATTAGATTCTTAAGAATATTTAGGCAAATCATTCTATCCATTTTCATTTTCACTTATCTCTAATATCAGCTATTCTAGTATCAAGCTAATCTTTTACTCTGAATCTATCAGTATCCACCGTTGATTTCTAATCCTGTTTTATCCTTAGTTTTTGATAAAACTAATTGTTCCTGTATGACCCATACCGTTTGTTTTTTAAATTTATATTTCTGCTCTATTAATAATTTTATTTTATTTTATAAAATCCATAGCCCGATCGACTGATGTTATAATCGACTGATTACAGTGATCTCTGATTACATTTTTAATCGACTGATTACGACTCAAGGCCACAAGTGAAATGTGTTGAAATTTCCCACTTAGACCCAACTTGATTTGTTTTGTTAATATTTCGCTGAATCATTGTTTATCTTATCATTTTATTTTTCGTGCTTGAATGTGTTGACTGAGTCTGGGTTTAAGTATTCATCGAAGTGCTTAGGTTGGCATAAACAGTGATCTAGCAGAAAAGAATATTTCATTTTTAATTTACACATAGTTTATTGAATGCAATTCCTTTTTTTAGTAATGCAATTTTATTTTGGGTGCGATACTTCTCAGTTATAATGTTCTCTTTTTTAAGTATTTGAATCCGATGAATTAGTGAAAATTATTCATAAAATGATTATTAAATTAAATTTCGATTTCAGATACCCTTTCTATCACTTAAAATTTGAGTATGACTTATTGAATTGTATTTAAATAATTACAAATTATTGAATGAAATTAAAATTTATAAACTTAATTTAACAACACTTTATTTTATATAAACTTAAATTTATAAATTTCATAAACAGTTACGCATTACTGTGTTGCCAAACAAAAAGACAAATTCTGTGTGCCTGCCAATATATATATATATATATGATTAAAATAGATGATACTTCATAGATAATACGTGTAGCGCGAACATAAACTCTGGGTTAAGTCGCTTTCGTTGGATAGGTTTTAGAAAGACAGTTCAATTAAATGATGTTAAAACGGATGTCATTGTACCGACTACGCATGAAAATATCTCCTGAGTTATCAAGTTGGCTCAAAAGTTTCAAAATATACAATGCGTTTTAATTAGAAATTTTTTTCGCCGTTTTTTCCCCCTTCAAAATAAAGTATTGAAATGTTATAAAATATCTCCTGTCCTATTTATTTTCAACTCTTCGCGTTTATACAGGACTACACTTTAATAAGATTTCGGCAACCTAACTCCTGTATTTAATTTTTAACATTTTTTAAAAAAAAAAAGGTTAAATAATAACACGTATTATTTTTAATGTATGCAGCAAAAATAAATAAATAAATTTTTAAAAACCCTCCAGGGAATAAATTCCAGAAATAAAGAAATTCAAAACAACAAAGACCGTGCTCGAGTGGAATCAAGCCGACATGTGGGGAAAATAAATAAATAAATAAAAAATAAAAAAATAAAATAAAACAAAATCCTGCCTCATGTCTTTGGTTTATTGAAATTTTTGCGCGTTTCGGGAAGGGGACAAACCCTGGTCAGAGTGAAGACCCTATGGTAAAATTAGGGCTATTTATTTTTTTCCTCAAACGGGGCCTATGTACATTTTAAGTAATAATATTTATTCAAATAAGCATATTTTTATTTATTAATAAAAAAGAACAAGAATGTACGCGTAAAAATAATTCATTTATGTAGTCTGAATCTGAAGAACCCATCATGTTTTCTTTGTTGTTCATTTCAATAGAAAATGAAATTTCGGCAGGGTTTCTTGAATTTACTGGTAATTAACGTTGTTCGTAGAGTTGAGCTCTTCAACTGTGTTTTTTTTCCACCGTAAAGCAGCGTCAGACGAGAGCAGAATAAAAAGTGAGTGGCTTTTCGTTCCGAACTTCTCAACCCATGTTATCTCTGGCTATGAGTGACAGCTGCTGGTAAACAAGGGTCGCTTTGATGTGAAAAAGCCTATTCTTGCCGCAGTGAGGGGTCTAAACATATATGATTTTCTGGAGGAGCTTTCTCAAACTTGGTTTTAATGGGTACGAGAATATGAGTGCCGGCAGACATGTAATATCTTTAGTAATCATACAAAAAATATCATATGATTCAAATTATTCGCGTGAAAATGTTTGAAGAATTCCTCCCAACAACTATCGGTTGAAACGTTCCCTGACTCCATTCAGTCACTGTAATGTAATTAGGAGAAAGTGAATACTCATGAAATACTTTTGCATCTCAGCAAATCTCTTTTCAATCTCCACACATACTTTTGAGCTTTGAATTTTCTCCTATACAGGTACATTGGTTCAATCCACTCATTCAAATATTTCTAATTCTTCACGGAACAAACATTTGGCACTTTTTTTTTTTTTTTTAGGCATATAATTCAGCAGTTGAAAGTTTTTAACTTTCTTTGTTCATCCACAGTAGACACCCCTGTTCTTGCAATTTTGAGCGAGCCTGCATAAGTGTGAGACATATTGCGCATGCCCACATAGTGCAAACGTCGGATTATTTGAGGGCTTCAATATAAGTATATATATATATACCTATAAGAGGTTTTACGTTTATTGGCTTGAAAAGTGAATTTTAAAACTGATGAATCGTTTAATTTGATTTTTATGTGTCGTGTTTGTTTTACTCGTCGACAGATGGCACTCAAAGTCTTCAAGCTAGCTACTGTTAAAGCGCAATATTATACGGACAAATATCTTTATGGAGACAAATATATATATATATGTTATCGTGGCTTATTCTTTTCAGAAACGGAACATCTTGGCGACTCTAAGCTACCCTAAGACGACCGGATAAGCTATCTAAAATCATGACGTAGCTATTTCCAAACATTAACTATTGCTTTTTTTTCCCATTCGGTAGTTTATTTGGAAAAAGTGCAGTTTGCAGTTCGGAAAAAGCACTCAACATCGACAGAGCTCGGCTGTTGATGTATTGACTTACACATCAACTGGAGGTGGGTGACATAGTGGAGTCAGTTTTTGTTGATTCTCGACCTCATGTCTCACTTGTGTACATTCGAATCTCCCTTCCACGTCAGGTGGATGCACGTGGGGATGGACATCGGTTTCTGGGAGGACTTACAGGGATTGCTGTTCAGAATATTTCGGTCATTTGGAAGAAAACTCGATAAATTCCCATTAAAGCCTATCGATGCTTCGCGTTATCACAATAGTCATCGAATATCGTTTTTAAAAATCAGTGACTGCAAGCAACCCTTCAACAGATTTGAACCTTACACTATGTGGCATTTTACCAATGGGTACGAGATGGGATCCCATGCAACTTAAAATACAAACTGAATTTAGCAATTTTTATTCAATTTTTTTAATTTAGCTATCTAAATTTTACTAATCGCAAGTTTTTACATTTATTGACTTGAAAAATAAAATTTTAAACTGATGAATCGTTTCATTTGATTTTTTATATGTCATAGTTCTTTTACTCGTCGACAGATGGCACTGAAAGTCTTCAAGCTAAGTACTGTTAAAAGTGGAATATTATATGAACGAATATCTTTATGAAGATAAATAGGATCCAGAGAGCAAAATTTAATTTCAAATAATTCTAAATGTCTTGTTTGCAGTTGATTATTTTACAGAAAAATATTGAAATTAGCGAGCTATCGCCGTTGTAAAGTGTTTATGCAGGGAAAAAAATACTTCAAAGATCTATCAATAGATGGCAGCAGGTTAAGAGCTTGTCAGTTCTTTTATTACAAGATCAAAAACCTTTACAAATTGTAATTTTCATAATACATCTATGGAACTTGACTCTATAAAGTTATAAATGGGCAAATTAACAGCATAATAAGGATGTTTGATTTTCAATACTATTTAGAAAGAACTGGAAACAGCAATCCTTTTCACATTCTGAAATCCCATACTGTTCGAAATACAATACGGCAGAACATGTTGCCTGACATTGGGAAAAATCTTTAACATCTAGCAACCTACGTCCATTTTTAAAATATTAAAATCTCTTGGCAAATGAATGTTTATTTTAAATAAATGTTTTGGAAAGCAAATTTCTCGTGGGAATGATCCCCCTAACCCTTCACGCGCATCTTTAAAAAGGATATTACGAAAATTCATACTTCACCAGTTTATAATCAAAGTTCACGCAAGATGACAAAGCAGACTTCAATTATCTAAGTAAAAACAATAGAATGAAACCCTAATTATTAATTAACATTGTTATAAAAAAGCTGCATATGAAAATATTTATATATGTAATATATTTACATCAAACAGGAAGTATTCAAAATTAATTTAGTCAATAAGATAAATATTTTTGTTTAATTAATTCTGTATAAAATTTTTTTTTTATTCGGGAATTCTTAAAAATAGACTGATGCGAAATGTTTTTCTTTCCTGAATATAATTGACAGAACTTTTTGCAATGATTGATTCTAAGATACTCACTAATATTTCCGTTTCTGTAACAAATACAAAGATTGCACAGTGTCGGATTAAAAAAAAATTTTTTTATTGGAGATGGAGTTTATAATTGGTTTTAAAATTCAAAATTTTTGTATTTTTTCCACTATGAATGGATTTCCTGGAATGAATTCTGGCATTGCCAAACAGAGACCTTATGTGTTCTATTTCATATGAAATGACGATTGACCAGTGAAGTGGGTTCCCGCAAGATACACCCATGTCCATAAATTAAGGATAATTCAGAATCACACAGAAATTGAACTCTAAAATAAAAATTTCACCTGTAGAATTTCACACATCTTGAAGAAAAGAATATGCAAATTACAGGAAACCACCAGATGGCGCAGATGAGTACGTCACAATGACGAGTGTAAGAGGGAGGTATATAAGGAATGGTGGCAAAAGTAAAATTGTTCACAAGCGCTTAAAAGCCTTTCAGTGCAATAACCGCATAGTTATGGCACAAAGGAAGCGCCCATTTGGATGATTTTTTACGTGGTAGAATTATAGGACGACTGGAATGTGGACGTACCCAGCTGGAAGTATCCGAGGAACTTGAAATCGCCCAGAGTGTCATCTCAGGCTTTGGCAACGATTCCAAGATGATGGTAATGTGAGTAGATGTTACAGCGCAGGTCGCCCCATTTACAACGCCGAATGAGGACCGATATTTGGCAGTTACTGCCAAAGAAACAAACGGAGCACAGCATCAGACCTGTCTCGTCAGCTCTCTTCAGCTACCGGTACGACAGTTTTTCAAGGCAGACCGTGTACAGACGCTTAGGGCATTGGTCTATATGTTCGAAGGCCTGTCAGTTGTGCTCCACTTACCGTTTGCAGTTTGATTCCGCCTTACTTTCTATGGAAGCGCCAGGTACCCTTACCACCAAGAGAACACCATTGAACGACACCGTTACGGTGGTCAGGATGGATCGTTTGGGGAGGAATTATTCTTGGTTCCAGGCAGCCTGCATGTTCAGAGTGTAACGATGACAAGCCCATCTATCGGGATGTCATTCTGGAACAACATGTACGTTTGTTTCGGGGCGCCATAGGTGCTGAATTTCTGTTTATGGAGGACAACGCCCGTCCTCACCGTGCAAACATTGTAAACAAATGCCTTCAATTGGAGGATATCACCCGTATGGATTGGCCAGCATACTCATCGGTCTTGAATCCAATAGAGCATGTGTGGGATATGCTTGGCCGACGAATTGCAGCCCGCCAACCCCTCCCACCTGTCAACCCGGAACTTGGAGGGCATTGCTTGATGAGTGGTGTAATATTCCCCAAGATCAGATTGATAATTTGATACTCAGCATGCCTAGGCGTTGTAAGGCCTGTATTGCATCGTCCGTGAGACATACTCCATATTAACCATCATACTAACCATGTTATACTGTTTTTTGTAAATAGGTTCTTTTTTGAAATTAGCTCCAGGGAGTAAAAATCGCAATTTTTATTAATTATGTCAAACATATAGCATCTTTTTGCTCTTTACCTTTTGTTTAATAAATAGACTTTACAAATAAATCAAATTTGTTTTGCTTCTGTCTCTTTCTTTGCCTGAACTTCATTATCCTTAATTTATGGACATGAGTGTACTAAGACGGCACGTCTGAGCCATTCAGAAGAGTAGCTAACCCAAACTATTATTATAATATTAGCATTATCAAGGATTGCAATAATTGTGGATTCAATTGAAATATATATATATATATATATATACAGGGCCGGATTTAGATTTTTTTTTTTTGTTTATGAGTCATATGTGTAGAATTTCTCCTTATTTTCGATTCAGTGTTTTAGTGTTTACAGTTTTTAGAACAGTGTCATTCTAATTTTACTAACAATTTAAATGTAGGCCCCTCTTAATCTTGAGGCCCTAAGCTGAAGCCTAGTTAGTCTATAGAAAAATGCGGCCCTGTATGTATATATATATTCGTGAATGAATTTTATTTTCATTATTCTTCGCCGATATACTAAAGGAGACACTGTCATGGATTTCATCTCGAAATTTTCATGCATTTTGTTAATGAAATGTGTCTTAAAAAAAAAAGAAAAGGAAAGAAAACTTCAGATTTTTTTTTTTTTTCTTTTCATTCTTTTATGCAGACGATAACCGTGCGTTTTAATGGTACTTCCCGCTATGATGTTTCTCAGACTGATGGGGGGAGCGGAGGTTCGCTCAGGTGTGGGTCGCAGCGCCACCTGCGCGCTCCTAACGGTGACCGGGAAAGCAGGTCGGAAGGAAGAGAAAGTGGATCAGGAGAGAGCACTTCCCGTTCTTCCGGAACCACCTCTCAAGGTCATTGCCCATCTCTCTGCGCCTCGCGCGCTGCTGCTGCCATTTTGAGGTAAAAAAAACGATCCATTTTTAAATTTGAATATTAAAAAAAAAAAAAAAAGAATAACTGTTAATCTTCAACACGAAATAAAAAGTAAAAGGTTGAATTTTTAGAACGAAATAAAAAATATTATATTTAACTATTAACGTGAAAATAAAAAAAAAAATAGTTTAAAAAGCTGCAATTTTCCAGATAGTTCCCCACTTTAAAAACCACGGATCTCTGCTGGTGAGTCTAACATATTTGTAGAAAACTTCCTATCCTTCCGAGACTGGAGGGGAGACACTGTTGTCACAGCAACGCATTATAACCACCCAGAATGTAAATATGAAACTAATAAAAATAACTAATAAAAAAATATCAAAAATAGTACTTTGATAATATCGTTATGGATTACTTAGCAATTCAGTGTAGAGAAAAAAGAAGATATTGTACTAGAGAGAATAGAAAATATAGATGAAAACTTTGAAGCAATTCGTACTAAAATATCTTCCAAATTAACGTAATATCACTATAATTAAGCATACTAAACATCCTCAAATATAACATAATATCCCTATAAATGAGGTACTAAAAAATATCCTCCAAATTATTATAATATAAATTATTATTATAAAACAAGCTACATTTCTGTATTTCTTAAAATTTAAAATATTCGCTTCAATTTTATATAAACTTAGAATTTTTTTTTTAATCTGTACTGATTATTATTATTATTATTATTTCTACTTGTGCTTAGCCAAAAATTACAAGAAAAAAAAAAAAATGTGATTTATTTGTAAAACAATGCTTTTAACTTCTGCGCTTGAGAATTGCTCAGTTTCACCAATTTATTGCTTCATCTTCATAAAAAATGGTGACAAAATGAAGGTAATTTAGATGTAGAGAATAAAATGGAAAGGATGGTGTGATAACATACAATTTTAAAAAGAATGACGAGAGATCAATTCTTCGTTCTTACTATTAAAAGGCTTTTTTTTATGCTTTTTTTTTTAACGCTTTTTTTTTTTTTTTTTTTTTGTGTAGAAAAATACTTGTGCATTAGTTTTTTTAATTCAATAAAGTTACAATTTTAGGTAACTAATTAGTGATCCAATGGCGTGAAAGATTCTGAGACAACGCACCAACAACAACAGTGTCTGCTTTCATTTGTTTAGGTTTAATAAATAATTTGTGCACATTTTGATCCTAGAGTTCCTTATCTCGATCCTCATCAATCCTTCATCATTCATGATCATGATCCATCATACTATTCGTTGTTACCACGAGGCATAAAACTCGTTCTTTGATGAACTTTGATGGAATTGAGGCATCACGAGTTGCTCGAATAGGTCTAACGAACAGAGAAGGAGCAAAGCCCGCAGGAGTGCAGTGAAATCAAAGTACATTACCAACTGCAAGCAGTCAGGAAGTCTACCAGAAAATATTTCCGACTCTAATAAGAATTTTTATACTGACTTCCATCTCTGATACTTTATCGTAATATAATAGACTGTGATCTTTACTAAAGGATTTAGAAGATTTGTGAAATAAATTCAACGTCTTTTCAATTTATATATAAGCGAATTTTTTTCATAACAAAGTATTTTTGTTTATAATTTTAAAGATGTAGTATTGACAATCAACTTACGAAAAACTTACAAAAAAACTTACGTCCTGCAATAATAATAATAATAATAAATGAACAAGGTACCAACGTATTATAGAAAAGCTTGAGACAATCAAAAAAAAAAAAAAAAAAATGGTACATTTTAAGCACAAAATGCTCTATTTATAATGCATAAAAACTTTTTTTTCTTAATAATAAATTAACTTTTGTAAGTTCTTCTTTCAGTGTGGATCCAAGATGACTATTTTATAAATCGCAGGGTTTGAAGTCTCTGAGCACTGACTGGGTTTGCTGCTAAAAACAGTCACTGTCTTTGCTATGGGTTGTACAACTGAAGAATGCAATCGAAGGGTCTCTTTAACTTTAAAAAAAGCAAAATAAATAAATAAATAAATAATAAAAATAAAATAAAATAAAATAAATAAATAAATAAAAAAGCAGAAACATAAAAAATATTACAGCCAAAAGGGTTGAATTAATAATTGCAAGACAATGATAAAAACTCGAAAATAATGACAATGAATTGAAATCATTGTCATTATTCTTTCGAGGTGCTTACATGGAAGAGTATGATCACAGACACAGAGATTTTGAATTTCAGAAAGAAACGTCACTCTAATTATCAAAGGAACGAGTAGAAATTTTAGGAATAAACTTTTCAAAACTAGGAACAGAGGATGTCATCCTTTCCGAGGAACCACCATCGTAGATCCCTACGGGCACTTTATTTTCCATCACTTGTGCTTTTGTGTTTTTTACAGCCGTGCAGCAAGCGTATGTAATAGAATACATTTCAGTGCAAAAGTTATCTATAAAAAAGTTATTTTTTATTTGCCCAGAAAATTTCTTGCGAAAAGGTGAGCATTGAAACCGTTTTGCTTGTATTCTTTATTTAATACATTTGTTAGTGTACATATTATTAGTTTATTTATATAATTTAAGATTTTTATTTTTTTTAATTTTTTTTTAAGTATTCATATTTTTTTTATCTTAGCAGAAGAAATTAAATATTTGTATATATTGTTTTCTTGTTAATATCTCTAACAGGCAGTAATTAATAAAAAGAAATCCTATTTTGTTAAATTAAAAAAATATTTTTAATGCCATTGGTGATAAAATTTTACATACTCGTAGGGTTTTTTTGTTTTAGTTTAAAATTGATTCACTCTCATTGTTATTAAAAAATATTTTTTCTATAAATTATTAGTAAATTGCAATTTGCATATAAAACCAAAAGGATTCGCCTACAGGTTTCGCTTACAGAAAGAAAAAACATCAATAGCTCGTGAAGGAAATTTTAAAAAAAAATAATAATAATTAATCGATACGAAGCATGGAAAAAGTGATCCAAAAGTTTTGTTGTTCTCCTACTGGTAAGTTACAAGTTGATTATTCTTTGTCATTGTTATTGTTTGATTTCTACGAAGAAAGGCTATCAGTGAAAATGATTTTTGTCTGTTTCAGGTGGATTTTGGCGTCCTTTCTGCGGAAATGGTATCATAAAGAGCGAAGCATCTTTGTCGAACGCGCGTTCGCGATGTCGCCCCCTTCCCGAAGAGGGCGCTGCATCTCGCCAACTGCATAAAATCCACTTCACCTTGTATCCAATTAGGATGCACAACTAATGTCCAAAAATTAATCTAATCAAAAATATTTTTAAATTAAAAAGTTGCTTTAAACAATTAAAAGTAAACACAAATAACATTAAAAATTAAAAAAAAATGAAAAGATAAATATGAAATTAGAAAGAATTTTTAATAATAAAAATAATGCATTTAAAAATGTGGCCGTGCTTCTCTGTTTAAAAGAGTCTGATATCGCGTTGCTTTCGTCATTCGATCTTGCCAAAAAAATTGCAAATAAATTCACTGAATTCTGCAGATGCATGAATTGTACTGAAATGAAAACGGACAATTACTGTAAACACTGGGTGAAAATAGCAGCGCTTTGTCACGACCTGGCAGTCAGAGTCAACAAATATCCAAGTCTACGAGAGAAAATGCGAAACAGAATCGCTCGATCGGTAGTGGATTGTAGAACGTGCCGAACCATAGAATGCCGGATTAAACAGTGCTTACTGCATTCTCATTATCCGTTGATCAGTGAATAGACAGTGGACTAAAAATAGCCGTAAATAAAGAACAGTTCCAGATAATTCCAAATAGCGCCACAATGCCGTAGCCTTAATAATGCTACGAGAAATAAATGCGAATGTCGAAAAGTCATTCCTTTGAGCTCGAGAGGAAGGGTCCGATTGGAGATGTTCCTTTCACACTAACATCGTAAAATGGATGGAGTGAGGCACCCTGGGGGAACGCTGCATTCTAGTGGTGAATGACTTCGGTTAAAGAGAGCGGCATTCGAAAACAACACAGTACCGCTAAAATGATCAGTGCAATTTTTTGAAAGAAAATCAAGCTCTGTATAAGTCTCTGCCTTTTGAAATTCAAAAGCGAACGGTTCGATGGATGCCGGATTGTAGAAAGTGCAGAACTATCGAATGCTAGATTGCAAGAACGTCTGGTGTCCCATGTTATGTACAGGCACATTTTCTACATGTTGTTATTTAGCTTCGATACAATTTTCCGGTTGGTACTGGCATTTCAGAAAATAACTCAAAAGTAGAGGAGAAAATCTGTAAAACTGTACACAAGATAAAACGATTCATCGTTATTATATGACCATGCCAGTGAACAAACATGTTTTTTTTTTCTCAACTTCGGGGGGAAGCTTCCATGCAGGAAAAGATATTTACAACATTATTATTATTTATTGTATTATTGTATTATTTATTGTATTGTTATGAAAAATCATAATTTTCTATCACCACAGAAAATAGAAATAGTTGCCATTTTGGACTTTTCTCATCATCTGTCTTAATGTACGCAACCAATATTTTTATCCAACTCAGAATTCTTTTCCTGACCGCCTATCCATTACGTATGCTTGGAAATTCTGAAACTCTCCGGAATTCCGAGCAGTTTGGATGGAATTCGAAATTCAGGAGTTCTTTCGGGACAAGCAGAGGGAACAACTCGGTCCGGATGAAAAATGACGGAACATCGACCTCTGTCCCTCCGACTGCGCATGCTCGCTGTCCACTTCCCTTCCCCATCCATGGAATTCAGAAAGACGACCCCGCATTTTACAAAAAGAGAGTTCCATAAAAAACGGGTGTCAAATGAAAAAAGAAAGAAAAGCAGTTTTCGAAATATATCAGATATGTAAAAATGGCAACATTTAAAAATGTTCAAACGATCATTTGGTACGCTTATTGACAAGCTCATTTCAACATATGCATAACACGAAAAACATTAGATAGTGTGCATTTTCCCGAAAAAAAAAAAAAAGAATAACTCGCCAAGGAGTGCTTTTAATTTTCCACTCAAAGAAAAAAGAATTGTTCTGCTTATAAATTTTGCTAGTTTTCATAACTCAAGGAGAAAACTAAATTTTTCCATGCACTTTTATATCTGTGGCCCGTTGCGTTAATATAAACTAGAGTGCACTAGCGGTGGTTGCCATGATAATACATTACGCTGCTTTTGCAATGAGTGTTGCCACTGTTTCAAAACGAAAATATAAATGCAACTTTGAAAAAAAAAAAATATTCCAGCCCATCAGGAAGAAGAGCATTTTCATCCAGGCCGTGACGTACATCTCTACATCACATTGAATGAAAAATATAGTGCAATTCTTTTCCTTAAAATATTAACCCCAAGTATAAAACCCATATAGCAGTCAAAAGGGGAAAAAATTTCCCCTAATATTCAAACATATCGCCATGAAGGGAAAATATTACCAAGTAGATAAAGCTGGTGGAACATTTTCCAATCCAATCTCTGTTAAGTAGAATTCAGACATAAACAAAGATCATTATAATTCTGGTAGCCCCTTTCAAAAGCTAGCCTATTGTTTGTCTTGTATGCGATCTGTGCTGTTCTTATTTTCTGTTCCATCTTATTTTTTTGTTTAAAAGATGAGTGGGAAGAGGAATTCTTTATTGGCAAATTTCAAATTACATGTTTAATGAAAGTTTTGGTACTCTTCCAGTAGCTGGGCACACATTTCGTCAACATCGGATTTTTCGCACTAGTGCCACACAAACAAAACAACTCCTTTTCATAAAACGAATAACACGTTTCATTAAAAAAAATTTTTTTCATGAAGTTATATATAAAAATGAAATCAATCAAAGCGTTTTCCATTTAGAGATGCTAAATTAGAATATCTAACGAAAAAATGCCTGCGTTTTTTTTTTTTCCCGAGATGGGCGAACCCGCATATAAACCCGCCTCCTGTCATTTAACCTTAGAAAATTTCTTGTCTTATAGACGGACACCTGTTATTCGATAGATAAAAACGTTCGAAAGGTGGAACATCTATGAACATCGTGTAGACCAGTCCATTGTGTAGACCAGACCAGGTAAGAAATTTTTTCGCCTTGTCGTATGGAAGAACTCCCATCAGGCAACCTGACTGTCGAGTCTCTCGTTTCTTGTCTGTGTCGCCCAAGGTATTGGGAATCGTGCAAATATTTCTATTTCGTTTTGCATCCGCATCCGACGTCCTATGCTGAAGGAGGCATGTGATGGGTCGTGACGTCGGGCACGGATGTATAAATTGATATGTGTAAATCAAGTGAGCTTGGCTAGAGGGTCGGCTGACTGCAGGTAACATGCTTTTGATCATGATTGAGTTAAAACCAGAAGTATGGTTTTTGTAGAGTTTTAATTTTACCTTTATGTATAACTCTCTCAAATTTATGAAAGTGTAGTGATTATTGCTTCTGCTAAACTCTACACCGCGGCACTCGGCTAAATTTTCCGACAGTCTGCTCCCTCGCTGCGCACGTTGCCACTGGACCGGGACCGAAGCTGCCAGATGTGGCGTTGAAAACTTGAAGACGAACCGAAAGCTTCCGAGGAACGGAAACGATAAAATCCATGGTCCTTCTGTTGGGCTCGAAGAAGCAGCTGCAGAGTCTCCACATGCCATCCTCCGTCAGAAGTGCCAGAGTTGAAAATGTACAGTACAGTACAATACATAGTACGTAGGAGGCTTAAACGAGTGTGGGCGACAAGTGTCATTTTCGCAGTTTGAAACGGTCCCCTGGGAGAAGTTTGAAACAAATACGAATTTTAAAATCTGGAAAAAGAAAAGAGCGGACTGAGGATTCTCGCCGCCGCGCAATTAAGGAGGATTTGTCGGAATGCTCTATTCTGTTCTGGAAGGGAGGAGAGAAAGGCACGATTGTCAAAAGTCTTAAGATTCGGTGATGTGTCTCTCATGCCACTGAGTCAGGTCGTGCTAATCATATTGCCTGGTGGACAGCGAGGATTCGGACAGTCGGATTCGGAACCTGATGAGCAAAACTGAATCGAAGGCACAAGGATTGGAATGGGAATGAGTGAGATAAAAGTGTAGATCGGAGAGTCTTTCCGTCGAGATAGGGAAGGAGGGTGCTATTCCCCACTCCTGAAAATACTTTGCTTCGGAATCCACTTTAAAACTGTAGGTCCCGGTCTGTTTAGCCTAACGTGCACAAGATGACCGTAGAGCGACAAACCAAACCAAACCAAACCAGAAATCCTTTGGAGTGTTCAAATTGAAGAAGGCAAAATATGTACCGTTACACTGACGAATAACCTCGGATCAAAGTGCCTGGCATTCTACGACAATCTGTTTGTTTTTGAAAATATCTGTTCTTTATATACAATTTTGAACTCGGGGCTTCTTTACGTTTGGCACTCACATAGACTGTGCTCTGCGTAAGACAGTGAGCTACTTCACCATTTGGAGATTCCCCCTCTGGTTTCTGCCCTTAAATCTCTCAATTTAATGAGAGGTCCGGTCCATGCTTTTAGCATGGATTGTTACAAGTCATAACGCCTTGAGACCCTTGGTATTGAAAATTTTCTTTTACAAACCAGTTTAAGTTTAAAAGGGTATAAAGTTTTGAAAAGGGAAGGGAAAAAATTCCAGTATAGCATTATGTTTTAATCGGTTATACTAAACATTTGATGTACACTCATTGAGTGTTAAAATTCAAAATAGCCTATATCCACAAGCGCGTGCCAGAGATTTTTAATTGAAATCCGTATTTTTTACTTCATGCTGAAGGAAGATTTTTCTCTCGCCCAAAATATTAATAAAAACAATTCCATTTTTTTGAACTTTAATAAATTGTGTTGTCTCTTTTCTCCTTATTGTATCACTTCTGTACAGAAGAATCAGAAAAAACCCCGAAAAAGAATATTTCTGTTAGTTAAACATAAAAATAAACATTGAATCCTACGCTGAACGTAATAACAGCAATAATAAGAAATATATATAAATAGTAAAAAAAACACATGAGTGAATAAATCATCCATTGGTACTTTGTTATACAATGTCTGGATATTCTTTTTGACAAAAAAGTTGACTTTCAGGAATCAAGTAATGTACTTAAATATATATATATATATATATATCTTAGAAGAAGAAATTGCATAAGCAAATAATACACCGAAAGGTGAAGAGACTTGATCAGGTACACAATTTTTTCTGCACATTTCAGACAGGTCCAAAACAAAAATCTTTCCTATCATAACAAACGCAAGCACCATAGTATCACAGGAACACCACAGTATGTTCCTGATCCATATGGATATTTTGAATTCATTGCTAAATCAACAATAGCTCTTCATCCATGGATTTAGATAATAAATGAACAATAAAATCTCTATCGCAAAATTCATATTAGCTCTTGATTAATAGACTTCTATTAATCAATGGGTCGACTCTCAATGAATAAGGGGTCCAATCTCTTCCTAAAGACACGAGACTGATGATCTCAGTCCAAATGCCAATATCATTCTCATACAGAACAGGAATTTCTCCTTGTAATTTCTGCATAACACTTAGTTCGTGCATAGTTTGTTCAGTTGTGTCACTTTGGATGAGTCCTTTCATGCATCCAACAGTAGAACTAGCTTTATCAGTATTGCAGATTCAATTATGTTGCCTATTTCAACTAACTGCAATCGAATTTCGTTCTCTATTCAGTCGTCTACTTCTGGGCGTTTGCATTAAAAGCAAATTTTCCCACATTCAGCATTATAACGAGAAGCCTCAACTTTTTACTATCTAGCACTCGAGAAACATTGGATGGCACAGTCACAGAGGTGACTATGCACGAACAAGTGTTATGCAGAAATTACAAGGAGAAATTCCTGTTCTGTATGAGAATACGTATTGGCATTTGGTCTCCCATGCACTTCACAAGATCTAAGCTCCTGTGGAGTGCATGGAATTGAACAGTTGTTGTTGTGCTTAAAAAAATTTTGTACAACTTTGAAGTTATCTCCGTATCTATTCATAAAATGACTGAGAAAAGACTTGAGTAAAATGATCTCGACATCAGGAGAAGGCGTGAGAATGAATGATAGAATATATAAGATTGCACAGATTCTTTTTGACATCAACAGCTATTACCAGAGGTTGAGAGTCGGAGTCTCGTGCCCGGGAGTCGAGGATTTTTATAGAGTTGGGAATCGGGGTTTAAAAAACCAACTCGCTTAAAAAAATCATTTTTTCTCTTTAAAGATTCTAGGTCATGTTAAAAATGAAAGGTTAAGGAGGCCATTCTGGTGTATCTTTCAGTAATACAACTACTAGGAAAGACAGCGACTGATTCAACAACATACCGAGTGAGTGTTGAGAGACCTTTTTCTACATTGAGGCTTGCAAAAAGCTACCTTGGCGAACGAAACAAAATAATTCATATAGAAATTACTCTATTATAAAGAACAAAAAGGGTTGAATGTATTACAAATAGAATCTTTGTAATTAAAATGTACACTTTTCTTTTACTCGTTTTCAGCTATTTTGTAATACTTTGGCAGCTGTTCATTGAGTACTGTTATTTTTTTTGTAGGATATTTGTATTTTTTTGCAAGCCCATTTGGAGTACAAGAATGCTTTTGAAGTGAGTGTCTATACTACTTTAAAAGTACATAAAAAATACTTTGTTATAAAAAATAATTCGCTTATAAATAAATGAATTTAATAATTGAAATGAATTTGAATTTATTTCACACATTTTTCTACATCCGTTAGGAAAGATCGTCGCTTATTTAATTGCAGTAAAGAATATGGAGTCGGGATTCGGTGTACAAAAATTCGACTTACAAAAGTTGATTTGCGATTATTACTTACAAAAAGTACGACATACAAAAATTCGGTGTACAAAAGTTGGGAACTTTTTGGCCAATTTCCCACCGCTGGTTTCCACAACAATAGTTGTAGATTCATTCAGCAAGGGGCTAGCAAGTTCAATCTCTGTCGAATAGCAATATATACACACACACAGACACACAGACACACAGACACACACACACACACACACATATATATATATATATAATGTTGAGAGGAGGGTTTAGAAATACCAATAAAGATTTTTTTTTATCCCAATAAGAACTAAATACACTTTCCATTAATAGAATTATCTTCGTGGTTTCATCTAAGAGTTTAAAATTTTTTTCATTTTATTTTTTATTTATGCACTGTTTCCTTCATATGATTGGAAAAAATGACTGTGCATGAAACTGTTCTTAAACTTTAGACTTCAATGAAATAAGTCCATGAATACCAAAAAGCACGCATCAAAACAATCTTTTAAATAAATTATCAGTAAAATTCTCTGTGATATCACATCCCTAAGTTGAAAATAATTAAAAACTGTACCTCCTAATATTATATATATAAACTTGTAAGAGCGTCAACGTCTCAGAGATAGCATTGTGCGAAGGGCAGCTGCGAGACCATCAGTGGCCTGGAAGACGATTTCTGGAATCGCTGCCGCCTGATGAACAGATTCGGCGTTCTAGATGGGGAGGAAATGAGATCGTCTGAGACGGGCCACACCCGCTCCATCCAATCTCCGGAGAAATGCCCTCTCCCCCATCAGGTGTTAGCACAAGAAAAAGATTTTTTTTTTTTCAATGCTGTGCATTTCTTCGAATGATTAGATTTTGTGGAAAATAATTCATTCACAGGTGGTTAGATAATATCCACTTTATATTTTAGTACAGTGTTCAAAATTAAAAATAATAATAAAAACAAGTAATATAAAAAAAAAAAAAATTTTAAAGTCAATTCCTACTTTTTTTTTTTCACTCTATTGCAGAAAAGTCCTTTATAAACAATTTTTATTAATTTTTTAAGTTTATCTGGGGCCATCTATGGGTAGATACATGCAAACTTAAATCTAAAAAAAAAACTAAAATTAATTAAATTTAATGAAGGAATTAATATTCGAAAAAAACTGTATTTACATCCAGTGTCCTCCACTACAAGTTAAAAAAATGTATTTGAACGTGAGTGGATGAATAAAAAAAAGTATTTTATTAAGGACTGAAAATTTGAACAAGATATACATAGGAGAGCGTGAGCTAATAGAAGGAATTGAAGAAAAAAAAAAAAACCCTAAATAAATAATAATCAAATAAATGATTTATTAAATTCCTCCATATTTATATTATTTGGATATTTTACTTCATACTTTGAAATCAGTTGTCTAGTTGCGAGACGTAAGGGGGACAGATGCTCTTGCGATTCATTCACTGATTAGATGAGGGGTCGTCATCGACTCCCCGTGGGTTAATCCAACGTTGTTAGGGATCGACGGACATGCACAGTCCAATCACATTAATGTGACCACCACCCTACTTTCGACGTCAACGTGAAATAACCAATCACAAAAGGCAGGTGGCAGCACATTGCAGGGGAGTGCATATAAAGGATGTCCTAGGGCATCGGAAAGCATTAATTACCTTCATCGAATTGCAATCGGTCCGCTCTGCCAAAGGTTGTTATTCTGGATTTTGACAGGTGGTCACATTAATGTGACTGGACTGTGTATATTGATATATTATATTTCGGTACAGGAAGTGATCATCTTTAGAACTCTTTCTGAAGCTAAACTACGGGAGTCGCCTTAAAGAAGACCGATTCGCTCATATCGAAAAAACATGGGCACTTTTCCATAAGTAGGGCGCAAGCGATCCATCGCCAAAATTTTAATTACTTTAATTTAAAATTTTTAAGTTTATGGAAAATAATTTTTTTTAATAACTAAATGTGTTATATGTTTTATAAGAATGGAAGCGGACACGAAATGGGGATACCAGCTCTTTCCGCGCTAACGCCTGACTGCCCACTGACACATTATTTCGCACTACGCGTTGAAACAGGATTGGCTTTTTAACGTTGATGACATATCACGCTTTCGCGCGAGATCGGCAGCGAAAATGTTAATTACATCTCAAGGTTCTTTTTGGATGAAAGAAAAATATTTTTCGATAGAACACACCTTTCGCTCCATCATTCATTGGAGCTGTAACATTAGCATATGCATTGAAGTGTTTCATTCAATAAAGGTCATTTCGTGAAATCACTTCAACCCTTTCCTCCCTCCAATGAAAATATTTGCATAAAATTTCCCGAAATTATTATAACACCGGGCATTTATTATTATTATTATTGACAATGAAGTGAAATGAATAGACATCTCAATAAGCTATTCTAAATGCAAACAGTCAATGGATGGGATTTCGAATAGCGACCGAAACCTGACAGAAGACATTCGAGCCGAGGTTTTCCTGGGGATTGGTACACGCTAAATATTTAGGCAGAAATGTATTTTCGTTGGGCCCGAAGGGAAGTAGGCGGTGGACCCTCCTGCTGTTAAATATGGAGGTATTCTTGCAAAATGGTGGCAGCAAAACGTGCATGTAGAGTGATAAATCCTCCATCCTGAAAACGCTGCATCTGTTGCATTCTAGTAACCCTATTGCATGGCATTCGAGAACAACATGTTTAAAATTTGTTTTCAAAAATTGAAATGCAGATTTGTCTAAAGGCAAGCAATAAAAAATATAGCATTTTTTAATGTGCCATTTTAAGCCGAGGAAAAAAATGAATGCAGAACAAAGACACTGAAGGGTGCTGAAATGTTTGGTTCATGTCGACTTGAAAATAATCCATCCTTCCGAAGGATACAGTGCACGAAATACAACATGAAGTACACGCTCGTAATAAAAATAAATAAGTAACAATAATAGAAAAGACTTTTTAAAGAATTGAAAAAGGACATAAGTTTAAAACATATTTATTTTATATAGATCACGACCTATTTAATATTGAAATTCGTTTTGAAAAGCTTTTTACAACCACTGCGTGTATTTGTTTAACATACAAATAAATGCGATATTAAAAGAGAAAATGAGTTCATACTTTTTAAATCACAAAATTATATCAGCAGATTTATATTACAGACCTTGAAAGAAATTTTTTTACAGTGGAAAAACTATGCATAGAATATATTATGAGCAACAAATATATATATATATATATAAACTTATTGCAAGAACAATGAAAATATTATTTTTAAAAACCTGCTAAACATAGAATTTATTAAATATTTCAGATGGAGCTGAAATTCCTTAGTTCGCTGTCAGAGTTGTACAAGATTTTTAAAATCAGGTTTTCGAAGCATTAAACGTTTTGAATTGGAAGATTAAACGAATCCAATGATTGCATACTCATTTCCGAATATAATTCGCGTCAATTGACTTGTTGGGAATTCGAAATGCTCAATTTGTCCAACTCTCTAAGCAAACACGTTTTAATTTAAAAGAAATCAAATTTGAGATAATTCTCTCCGAACATAAACAGAAAGGCATGGCGACGGTACTCACCAGAGCCTTGCTTAAATCCGAGGGGTATTCCGAGAGGAGGGCTTTTCGCACACACTCGCTTCACATATCGTCTGAGAGCATCTCTCTCACTGGAACGGGGAACGCTGCCCTACTGAACACCCCCGGCCCCTCCTTCCATTCGAAGGAATCTCTTCCGGTTTTCGTTTTTTTCTCTCTGCAAGGGGGGGAAGAAAGTCCGTGTGGAGGGAGAGAGAAGAGAATAAGAAAAGGGGGCAGGGGAACGAGGGCCCTCCTAACGGTTCTTAGCGAAGTTCGAATGATTTTTAAAATAAGAAGTCTTTTCGTTTTCATCGTCTCCGAGATCATTTGCTCTCTCCTCCGTGTCTGCTGCCAGATATGAGTTCCCCCTCCCTCCCCCTTATCAAAAACTTCTGGGTCAAAGCTCTTCAATTCCCCACCTCTCCACCCCATCCTTCTCATAATGTTCAATTTTTAAAAAATATTTTTATTTTATTTTAGTGGCCCTGGATACACAAGACAATTTGAAGGCCGAACATACAAAGTAATTATAAAGCCCAGACTGCGAAGGGCACTACAGTCTGTTCGTCCAACTTATCCCCAGTATTTTTTTCTGCAAGGAAGTCCATCGCAGAGTAGGGCAGATGGATTAGAAAAACCACTCTTTGTCAAGAATGACCACCCATATAATAAACACAAGCTCCTTTATTTTCTCAACATCACAACTACGCAGTAATTAAAAACACAGACTGAGTTACACCTTTCTTTTAAAACGTTAACTTTGTTCCAATCATTTTCTCAGCTCACCACTTTTACCCTCTTTAGCTATTATCATTCTTTCAGTTCACTGCCAGACTTAACAAAGTCTCGCGAATGTCCATTTTGAATGAAACAGAAATAAATATAGATTTCATTCGGTTTGATTCCACTCAAACAGGACGGAATTGTTGACGGAGATCGGTTTCACTGAATGGAGATTTTTTTAAATAATAATAATAATAATGAATAAAATAAAAATTTTTGCACGGGCAGTCGAATAGTAGCTACAACTGTTCAGGATTGAGAAGGTAGAAAACTGAGTGCTGTCTTGCAGGTCAGATTTAGCCTACTTGATTAACCCATTTAGCCTAGTTTATTAATTGCACCAATGCATAAAGATAATTCCATTTAAAATCTTTATGTCAAAAGAAAATAATCAAAACCTTCTATGAGCCTTTGAAATTGTGTTTTGCCTGTTTGTCTATTGTACAAATTCACATTTTTCACCCCCTACCCCCCAATTTGGCACGTGCATTAGGCTGTGGCCTAAGCAAGACAGAGGAGTACTTTAAAACACGGAGATCTCCCTATTCCTCATTTTCAATGTATTTCTATGGAAATTTCACCAACCATTTTGTCCAAATGCAAATGTGGCACGTGATATGGCGAGATCCCCAATTTCAAAAAGTGAAACGATAGTGATTAGTAAACATTGGAGTGATTTAACATCAGCGTTGTATGGGGTGTCCCGTAATTCTCGAAAGATTTTGATTTACTAAACACCCTAAAGGGTTTGGAATATTTGGTAAGGAAAAAATCTGATATTTCTTTTTAAAACATACATTTAAGTTTGTCGTTCGGAGCAAGGGGGGAGTAGACAAATTGTTTTCTAAACAAATCGCCTTTATTAAAAGCATTGTTTCTTACGTGAATTTTGGGACACTCTATATAAATTAAATGTAAACTCATGTTTGTGAAAATTGCAACACCATGAAGGAATCGTCATAATTGAATGAAATTTAATACACAGTTAAGTGGTGGTGGTACAAATAAATGATTAAATGTTCAAAGCAAACAAACAATAACAAGAGATCGGAATCAGTATTTTGTGTAGCCACCACGCGCCGCAATAAGTGCTGCTACACGACGTGGCATGGAGTCAAACAAATTTTGAATGTCTGCCTGAGGAGGAGCATTCCAGATTGTTTGCAGGATTTCATATTGTTTTCCATATTGTTTGCAAGCAACAGGGCGAGGATCACGAGCGAGAGGACGACCAACGAAATCCCACACATGTTCAATCGGCGACATATCCGGGGAATACGCAGGCCAAGGAAGAAGCTGTACCTGCCACGTTGCAAAGAAGGATTGAACAGTCCTAGCGATATGAGGGCGGGCATTGTCCTGTTGAAATACAGCGCCTGGCAAGCTTTGAAGGAAGGAAACAGCTTGGGGCTGTAGAACTTCACTGATGTACCGGTTGCTGTTCAGATTGCCCACAATTCTTAGCAATTGAGATCGTCCATGATATGCTATGGCACCCCAGACCATAACTCCGGGTGTTCGTCCACTGTGGCGTTCGATAATGCACTCCGGAAGGTGGCGTTCACCGGCATAGCGTCTGATACGAAAGCGGCCATCATGGTACCACAAATTAAAGCGGATTCGTCAGAAAACACGACATGCTGCCAATCAGCAGGCGGTGATGATTTAGCGTGAGAGGGACCCTGTATAAAGGAGTCTTTGCGCACAGTCCACGCTGCAGCAGATGTCTACGAATTGATGAAACACCTGTAGCTATTGACCACTGTGCTACCAATTGTCTAGAGGAAGCTGTACGGTCCGTCAGCGCCATGCAGACCAGTTGTCTATCACCGCGAGCTGACGTCACATTTCGGGGTCCACTCCCAGATTTCCGAGTTGTCCGACACTCGTCCGTCCACTGCTTCCAAAGACGCATCACTGTGCTGCTGTTACGCTGCACACGAGCGGCTACTGCACGATAAGACAATCCAGCTTCACGAAAGCCGATGATTCTCCCCGTCCAAACTCTGTAAGTTGTTCAAATCTCGCTCTCTTTCGTCGAAGAGGCATAAGTAACGATTGAGTTAACGTTTACCACCGATAACCATACACGCCTCGCTACAGCCGTCTATTTATTCGGATCCATCCGCCGTTCAAAGGGCGCTGCTCAGCATACGCATGCGCTACGGATTTGAAATTCTAATCATTTGCATATCATGCGCTAATTTGCATTTCCTGAAAATTTCAGCTCACTCGCGTAAGTCCTTCATGGTGTTTCAATTTTCGCAAACATAATTTAAGTAATTGTCATAAGTTTCATAGCAGCAAAACGTGTTGATTACGAAAACAGGCGTAAAATATCAAGGAAGTAAATGTAAACGTTATTAAACGTTGAATTGAGATCAATCGATTGTTTACAGAAGATTCATCTCAGCTACATATTCACAGAACAGCTTAACTGAAAATAATTTTTTTTTACTTGTGGCTTGATTTTTTTTTCACTTTCTGTTTAAAATAATTCACTTTTGAACTTTCTAGTTATTAAATTTCGTTGACTCGTTTATCCTCATCGTATCACTTGTTCTCAAACGAGCCACGTAAATCAGCCAGTTCTTAGTAAAAAAAAAAAAAAAACAAGTATTATAAAAAAAAAAAAAAAAAATTCAAGTCAATTAGTACTTTTTTCTCACTCTATTGCAGAAAGTCCTTTATAAAAAATTTTCATTCATTTTTTTAAAATTTATCTGGAGCCCTCTATTGGTAGATGCATGCAATTTAAATATAAAAAAAAACTAAAAAAAAATTAATTAATTTAATTTAATAACTGAATTAATATTTGAAAGAACTGTATTATCATCCAGTGTCATCCACTACAAGTTCAAAAGAAAATGTATTTGAAGTTGAGTAGATGAATAAAAAGTGTTAATAATAATAAAAAATGTTAATAATGTGAGCTAATAGAATGAATTGGAAAAAAAAAACAAAACAATTAACTGCAACGTTAATATTAAAACAACGTTCTTGTTTGATTTAAAATTCAATTCAATTATTAAGCAATGGCATTTCTGTGTATTTGTGATGATGTATATCAAAAGATTTTACCTTTTTTTTTTTATTTTACCGTCTTTTCCTTTTATTTTTATCTTTCTCCCAGCACAAAAATGTCTTAGCTCATTTTAAACACACACATTTATTTAGCCAATTTTTGGTTTTCCTTTGGTGGGCAGGATTGATGATTGTTGAATTATTTTGAATATGTTGCAATGGTATATAATTTCGGAAATTTTAAATAATATTAAAGAGGAAAAGAAAGAAGGAGACGAGTGAATGAAGTGCTTTGGGAGGGCGAAAGGGGAGTGCTCGGAAGTCCTTTAATTGATCCCGGGATGAATGACCAGAGGCGTTCCCTTGACCACGAGGAGTGACCAATGGCCAGGCGCGACACAAGTCTTTGGTTGGAATGGGATGGCTGCTTCATGCAAATGCTTCACAGGCTTCTCGTCGGTTCCTACAGTAGTAACGAAATGGAACCACCGTTGCCAGCAGTGTTGTTTACATTTTCTAAATATCTGTTTACATTTTTTACAATAGTTTTGTGGCATCGACAACCTTAATTGTACCGAATTTAAACTTAACTTTAAATTCTTTTATTTTTTTAATTTTTACTTTTATTTATTTTTAGTATTTTTTAATTTTTGAGTACCTCTTTAACTGAATTTTTGAAACTTTATCTTGTATTTCTACTAACATTAATTAAGCAGCCAATTAAAATTTAAAGCATATCTATGAATTAAGATGAGGAGGTTTATGGGGTATTTCCCCCTGTTGGTACTCCGTAATCGGTACGCCAGTTGCCAGTTTGTGATCAGCGTCATGATCACCTGATGCATTTTTACAACCGTCGCTGTCTTTTTACATATTGGTCACTCGGCCCTTCATTTGCACTGGACCTGTTCTCTTCGCGTGCTTGCGTTGCAGAGTAAAAATTGTGCTTATATTACACTGCTCCCAAACGATGTGCCTTTCTTTTGACCCGTCGATTTATTTGCTATTTGTTTGTATTCTTGCCTTTTCATTAGAAATGAGAAATTGTTTTAATTGAGAGTAAGATAATGAAATGCTGCAAAAGCAGATTTAGAGTTGTTCCTGGAATGGCGTTGGTTTGTTCATTATGAATCATGATTGCGAACGAAACAATTTAATATTTCAACTTAGTGAAAATAAAAAGATCCAAGTATTATTATTATTTTTTTGTAGAAAATGTTGAAGTATAAAATATTTACTTAAGTTAATTTTTGTGGGGTTTTTTTTTTTTGGGGGGGAAGGTTGAATATAAAATTATTAGAATTATAAATAATATCTCAAAACAAGATATTTATAATTTTTTTTTTTGTATAATATATTTTATATTTTTTTCTAAAAATGTTAATAAATAAAATATTTATTTATTGAACTTTTTGCAATGTTTTATTTTATTTCATACAAACCGACCAGAACTATAAACATGAAAACATTTCTTACATCTGTTTATCATTACACAGGAGCGCGTGATAGGAGGAGAATTTCAAGCCTTTTCGGAAGCTCCGGAATCACTTCATTTTTTTTTCAAAATTCGGAATAACGTAGATTTGAGAAATTCAATGGCGTGAACTGTTGATCCCTCTTCTGCTAAGAGGAATACGGTTGTGGTTTTCTCCCTTAAACTTTGCACTGTCATCCACAGTTTTGTTTTTCACAGAATCGACATTAGCACAGATAATAATTTTCAGAGAGCACGTTTCCAAATTCTTGATAGGATCAATCTGTTGCACTTAAATTGTTTTACAACTAATACATTTGCACCTACAAAGGTGCAAATGTATTAGCTGTACTAAGTGCCTAGAAAGACGCAACTATTCGTTTTTCTTTTGATTCATCAAGAAATGGACCATCGAAATTCGAGCTTTACTTGAAAACTCTCATCTTACTCTCACAATGGGTTGATAGTCAATTGAAATAAAACAATCGATTTCGATCAGCGGTTGAATTGAGAAAATAGCTATAATTCGTAATAATTAGATTAACCTAAAAATTAAAGTATGCGTCAAAACAAATGAATCATTGATTCTGATTAGGAATGCTTCGCAATTTCGTGCTACAACATAAATCACAGCTGTATTCACTAATAATTCCCGTTTAAATATACACTTGCTACCATTATTATGGGACAGATGTAACTTTCGGAAGTATTTAAACATATATTTAAAAATAGTAATATTTAGTAATATTTTAAACTTTCGGAATCTAACAATGATACTATTGTTGTAGTATTTATGTTATTGTTGTTATCGTGTCCATGGATTTAAAATAAAATTGTCAATGTTAGATCAAGTCAAAAGTCTTCTCGATAGCGGCCGCAAGCAATGGCGCCGCTTCACTATACAGGACTTCTCTTAAGTTGGTCTCGATTGGCACCATACCCAATAGCAAAACATGGGGTATTTATGTGTTTCATATAATACTTATTCGTTGTTATGTTTCTATTAACCGACCCAAAGATCGTATTCAGTTGGGTCAACCTCCCCTTTCGACCAGTACGTAGAGGAAATACCATTCTCAATACCCCCCCCAGTTTTAGTAATATCATCACTCCATTATGTGTAAAAGAAACCCATAAGGGCAAGGAAGGTTTTTTTTTTTTTTTTTTTTTTTTTTGTAAAAAATAAAATTATTGTAGAGTAAAAAATGAAGCTGTATGAAAAGGAAACAAAAGGTTAAATAGGTTCCTATTTGACCATGCTCTTTTTTTTTTTTCTTTCAGTCCACTCATTATGGACATATATTGAGTCCAAAAGGTATTGACGTCGTTGTCTCGAAGGATTTAGGTTGAATTTTTCTTTTTTTCGGGAACTTTTTGTCTTCGAACACAAAACGGATTCAGAGTTACGGACAGCAATTAAAAAGTAACTTTATTATTTTATCAGCAAAGGCATGGAATGAAGGAATTAAAGCACCACCACACAGCGCGAGTTCCCTCGAGTCAGGTTCGCACTGGATGGGGAGAAATCATTCAAGAATGTTACTTGATGGAGTCGGTACCATGGGGGTGGTCCTCGCCCAACAAAAGGGAAACCTTCTTCCCTCGAAGAAGAGGGGCGAGGTCGTTGACATACCCGATTCACACCTCTCGTGAGAAAGCTTCCGAAGGGCTATATTTAGCAGGGAGGACCTTCCCTTCTGCGGGATCGGGGTCAGGACGGTCCCACGTGCGGATTCCAGAACACGTAAAAGAAATCCCTTTTTCGAACAGCCAGTAGAAATAAAGACACCGATCCTCAGGGAGGTCATTCATCAGCGAGTGCCTCTACACGGATCGATTTTTCAGGTGATCGTTTCTGATAGAAATCAGGGGTTTTCAAACGAAACATCGGGGAGTTGGGGGGGGGAGAGCGCTCTTAGTTTAATCAGATGTCTAATTAAATTCAACATAAACAAAAATAAAACAATTACAGAAATCAAAAAGTATTGGGCAATATATAAACAAAACGTAATTGTTCCAATGCGTGTGTTCTAATTTGTTCTTCTTGGGAACGGAAATGTTTGAACAAATCTGACACTCAGAGCTTTTTCTTAAATATATATACACAAAATAAAATGTTTATGTGCGTGTGCACTATAGACTGAAGTGAAAAAAAAAAAAAAAAAAAAAAAAAAAACTCATCTGATTTGAACGAAACCTGATAGGTAGTGCCCAAAAAGTAAGACCATTTTTTTTTTTTTTTTTTTTCAAAAACTCTTTATTTATACTTCCAAATTTATTTCATCGCCTTCAAAGTGATCTCCTCGGACACAATGCACTTATGCAAACTTTTTCCAATCCCCAATGCATGCTAAAAAGTCATCGGCAGGGATGGCCCTCGAAGCGCGTCATTCACGTTGAAAATCTTCAATCGACTCAAAAAGGTGTCCCCGGGTGGCCTTTTGAGTTTAAAGAATAGCCAGAATTAGCACGATGCTAAATCAAGTGAATATGGTGGTTGTAGAATAATATGGGTTTCATTTTTGGCGGAAAAGTCACGAAGAATCAATGCAGTGTGAGCTGGCGCATTCAGTGTTTTTCGGTACCCATCGAGATTTGACGCGTTTGAGGCCCAAAATGGCATGGACCGATCCTTTTGAAATTCCAACATCATCAGCAAGGTCTCTAATTGTAAATCGACGGTTTGCAAGCACCCAATCTTTAATTTTTGGACGTGAGTTTCGTCGGTTGAGGTGGAGGGCTCTTCGTCTTCAATGCGTTCTCTGCCTTCTTTGAACTGTTTATACCCCTTTTAAACATTTCTTTCTGATATAGGAATGCTCACCGAATGCATTCTTCAACATTCTATACGTTTCCAGCAAACAAAATTGAATGCAAGTTCTTTGCTCAATGAATTCAGACATTTCAAAAATCGCCGGAATCCGTTTTTATCGTCTCACAAAGCCAAGCGTAACTCAAACACTAATGAATATTTTGACGTTACATTTCACACATATGTCAAGGACAGTGCCAGTAAGCTAAAAAAAGAAAAATTGAATTTCACAAGCCCCGGGAATTTTACACTGAAAATTGGTCTTAGTTTTTGATACAGTAGTATATAAACAAATTAATATAAAATTAAATGTATGCATGCAAATGCCCTATAGTCTCTAATACTACTCGACCCATTTCGTTGCAAATTTCACACTTTAATTCCATTGGTGGCGGAAGAGTGCCACAATAAAAAAGTTGTTTATATAAATATATTTAATTAAATTTAGGTATTCCCGTGCCCTATAGATTAAAACTACTCGACCGATTTCATTCAGCATTCTTATAGGTGACTAGAGTGTGCCAGTTTCAGTGAAATCCAGCAGGTAGTGCTGTTGTTTAAACAGTCCTATATATATATATATAATAAGATGTTCATATGCGTGTGCCCTGCACACAAAAGAAAGCATCTCTAATATGTTTTGAACGAAATTTGACAGATAGTATTGTTTATATGCTCGTATGCGTTTATCCCATGGACTCAAAAAAATGTCCTATAAGTTCAAACTCGATCGATTTTCCTGAAAATGACACTGTTTATTCTTATGGGTACCGGGAATGTTCAGAGAGTGGTTTGAACGTATTGCGGCAGACAGCTCTGTTAATTTTTTTTATCTACGTAAGAGAAATACCATGTACACTTAAAAAAGACAGTCGACTGATTCCGTTGAACATTTCACTGGTTGCTGGTTAGTGTCTGGAGTGTGTAAAGAAAGTTTTGAACGAAATGTGAAGGTAGTGCTCATGTTTACACACACATGTATATGAAATGGAGCAATGCACACAATTCATTTTAATTGAATAAATGAATTGATGTAGAACCTCAGTTGTACTTATTTATTAATTCATTAAAATGCACATACTCAAATGTAGCAATAGGGAAGCATTGCTCGGTCCACCAGTTCATATATTTGTTTCATCCATGAAGCTACGCAGTAGTAGATTCACCTGCTCAGAATTTGCATCACTAGACCTTTAAGACTTCTGAATTTGGCCGAAGAGAACAACGTTGAAATATCGGGAGGAAAAATAAGACTTTTATTATTAAAAGAATTGGCAAGATCGAGAACCTAATAAGGGAAGAGATTATTATTATTATTATTTTTTTTTTTAAGTGAAAACATCTATAAAATAGGTTCGTATGGTCAGTCGGTTCAGGATTGGAGAGTTAAGCTTTGATATCCGGTTTGAAACGTCAATCACTTCAAAACTATGCATCATTTTTAAAATTTAATAATAGGATAGGATAGTCCCGACGAATACAAAAAGTCCTGCAATAGACAATGTAAGTACAGTGTTCGGATTCAAGTGAACTCAATGCTACCAAAGGGCCTATAATCTTTGGGAACAGTACCATGGACAACACCATTGCCAGAAGCCTCCGTGACTTGCCAGGATTTAGTTTGGTTTGTCGCTCTACGGTCATTTTGTGCACAGTTTACGCTAATTAGACCGGGACCTAGTTTAACTTGGATTCCGAACCACTATGTCCTCACATATCATCCATATCACCGCCAGAATTCGAACCTGAAGTCGGGTCGTCAGGAAGAGGTCTCAACACAGTGAACTAGGAGATGAATCAGTCGTTTCAAAATTAGGGAATACACACACCACCATCCTACCAATGTGTAGGTGAAAAGAAGTGTACATGGCTAGTAGTATCTTCTATTTCTCAGTCACAAGCGTCAACTACCTTTGCTCATTCTGTGCGGGCGCATCATTTTGTCTTCTAAGAGAAGGCATTTCCAGAGAATAACATTTTGAGAAACTAAAATGTTCAAATCATTGGAATTGCTTTAATCACACCTGTTACGTCGAAACCCATGTCCCCCCTGTTTATGGGAGGTCAACGCCCTATGTCCAGAAAAACATCCTGTCTGTGTGGGGGTGTCTGGCAGGGGGAGCTGACGGGAGAGAAGAGAAAGAATGTAAGAAGCGAGTCGAACAACTACGACCAAAGAGAACGGTCGTGCGGCAGTGCATCTTCGAACTTGATGGCTGCATAATAAAGGAATTAATTTATACAGTCCACTTTTTTTACTTGAGTTTCATTTCTTCGTGTCTGTGTCGAAGATTATTTGAGTTTATATTTTGTGATCGAGCTATCGAACATTTTGGTCCAGTCTCCCGGAGACGGATTAGTTGAGCATTGAGATAGAGTCATCCATTGGATTTCCCATGAATTGTTGGCTGTATTCTACCCTGAGTTCGGTAGGTGAAGTTTAATAATTCTAATGTGTTGAACATTTAGCTTGATTTAGTATATAATGTTGAATTAAAGTGTTTAGTTTAATAGGTTTGGTTAAGTTTTTGGTGTGCATTGTTTAGTGGAATTTAAGTGAATAAACAATGTCTGTTTCTTTAAATCTAAAGAAGGATGAGCTAAAAGAGGTAGCGGAAGAGATGGGCTTAACCATTCCAGTCAATGCTAGAAAAATAGATTTGATCAACCTAATCAAATCCAGTCATATCTATAAAAGCAGGATTGAAATAGTGCCAATCTTGTGGATGATGTTTTAGAAGAAAGTAGGGAAAAGAAAGAAAATTCAAGAGGGACAAACGAGAAGGTGAAATAAAAATTAGAGATAGAGAAAATTCAGTTGGCCAAACTTGAAAAGAGTTGGAACTTGAGAAATGGAAAAGGGATTCAGCTAAAACTTCCCAAATTAGCTATAATAAAGGAGTGAGTGATGACTCTTTGTCTTCCTCAACTGAAGATGAGTCATGGCCCAATAGTTTAGATTCTTCAACTTCTAATAAGAAAATTGTTACTTCATTAACAGTTGTGAAGCCAACATCAAACGTGTGTGTAATCCTACTCCCCGACCATTTTTCCAATGTTTATAATTCAAGTTATTTTGCGTCAAATACTTCTGCACAGCAAAACAGTGCAAAAAACTGACAATGTTCCAGAAAAAGGTGTTTCTAACAAAGTCAGTACAAAAGAGAACTTGAACGAATCTAAGAAATCAAGTGATTCAAACAGCAACACTTCTCTCCACCAAACTCAAACCTCTCATATTCCTTCAACAACATCATCTGTATTGGAAGCAAGTAAAGAGAAAATCTATTGAGTCTCCCAGTGTAAAACCTGTAGTTCCTTCTAAGCCTGCATTACCTGTAAAGCCTATGATTTCTAATCGACCACGTACTTCTGTGAAAGAAAATGATATTGAGGAGAGATATAGAAAATTCAAATCTTATTCTTCAGAATACTGTGTTTGGCTTTGTGGTGTCTGGGTGCAGCACCACAGGAAATGTAAGTAGAGAACATTGTGGACTATCCACAGTTAAAGTTGATTTTCCATTGAGAAAAATTTGGCCAGTAGAAGGGTTTGAGAAATTGGAATTAACAGGTGATAGTGAAAATTCTACATGCGAGAAAATAATTGAGGAAGAAGTATCAGAGGCTACTCATGCAACTCATCATGGTGTTTACCGGCCTGAGAAATTACGAGTATTTGATTGTTCCTCAAAGACCATGAATGGAGCTACCATCAATGGTTCAAAGATAAGAGTGGACCCATAACGAGGTGATGGAGTTAAACGAGGAGGCCCGTGGTGAGGGAGACATCCGAGGCAGTAAAGATGGTGGCTATTCCAGTGGAGATAAACGAGGATACTGTGGAGGAGGAGAATACCGTGGAGTCAGAGGAGATGGTTTCCGTTATGGAGGAGATAGAGGAAGCAGATATGGTAAACCATCATTTGGAGGTGGTGGAGTCTACAGTTCAAGCTACAGGAGCCGTTCAACTATGGGGCCGTCGAAGAAACAGAGGTGGCTGGTAAGGGAATATGCCCTGAACAACAAATGCCATTGCCGAACCTCAACTGTTCGTGTGTAACATCTGTTACAGTTGGTGTTTAATATGCTTCAATGGTCCTCAACGTTTAATTTTGAGAATTCATCAATTACTTTGTGAATGTGCCTTGAAGCTTAAGACATCTAAGTAGTTTATTGCAGTGATTCGAAATCAATCAATCATTCATCGATTGTCATCTGATTTCCAGTGATACCACATTAGGTGAGACCAGAGATCCTGGCTGGAGAAAAGTATCCTGATCAACCGATCCAGATCCTTGAAAACAGGACGAGAACTTTTCTGAACTGAGTGATCTAGTGTTGGTGAGAACAAATTGTTTATGAAACAAGTGACTGAAATTTCATGAACTATTTATTGAGTTTAAGTAATAATTATATAAAAGTTTAAGTATTTAAGTTACATATTTAGATTTCTTAAAAATACCAGGTGTTTGTCATTTAAATTAAATTATCCAATTGATAATTTATTTATATTGATAATTTATATATTATTATTGTTTAGTTATTCATGCATGATAGAAATTAATATTGCTGAGATATTTCTAGTAAAATCTATTCAACAAGAAAAGTTTTCAAAAGTCTATTGAAAGATAAGAAACTTATGTCGAAGAGTAAATTAAAATCTTTAAATCCCCTTTTAGATTTAGATGGAATCTTAAGAGTAGGTGGGCGATTGAGTAATGCGGAATGTAGTTGTGATAAAATACACCATATAATATTGCCTAAAAATCATGCATTTACTGAGATGTTAATTTCTTATTACCATAAAATATTTTCATATAGGATTATCTGCTTTTTTTTTGTGTCATGTACGTGAAAAATTCTGCTCTATAGGTGGAAAATCTATTTGCAGAAAAATAGTGCATAAATGTGTTATTTGTTAAAAAGTAAAACATATAGTGTCAACACAACTAATGGGTAATTTACCAAAAGATAGAGTTACCTTAAATTATCCATTTATTGTTTCAGTAGATTTCTGTGGACCATTTTTGGTTAAAATTGGTAAACAAAGAAAGTGTATTGTGTGTAAAATGTATGTATGTTTATTTGTTTGTTTTTGTGTTTAAGGCAGTGCATATTGAGAGTGTTTCTGATTTTTCATCCGAATCCTTTATAGCTGCTTTAAAAAGATTTATTGCACGTAGAGGCAAATGTGCTAAATTATACTCTGATAGTGCAAAGAATTTTGTAGGTGCGAACAGAGAAATTCAAAAGTTTCATGAGTTAGTTATTAATCCTGATATTAAGTTGTGTTCATATTTGTGTGAAGTAGGTATTGAATGGAAATTTGTTCCCCCTCGAGTCCCAAATTTTGGTGGTCTCTGGGAAGCGGCCATTAAATCATTTAAGTTTCCCTTTAGAAGAGTAGTTAAAGGTGCTAGTTTAAATTATGGAGTTTTAACTGTGTGTATACAAACTGAAGCAATTTTGAATTCTAGACCATAGAGTCCAATTTCTACTGATAACTTCGAAGTTTTAACTCCAGCCTATTTTTTGATTAATCGATCAATGAACGCTATTTTAGAACCTAATTTAATTGATTTAAAAGATAATAATTTTAATAAGTGGCAGAGGGTAACTAAAATAGTTCAATTTAGTGTGGAAAAAATGGCACCGTAGTTATTTAAGTGAATTGCAACAAAAAGAAATAAATGGGTCTTTGAAAAAGACAATGTAAACATTGGTGATTTAGTGCTATTGGTTGATGATAATTTACCTACTTATAAATGGTCTCTAGGCAGAATAATTCATAATTATGGTGTTGATAACAAAATCAGAGTGCTTAATATAAAAACCCAGAGTGGAATTTTTAAGAGACCAGTATCAAAAGTGTGTTTTGCCTATGCCAGAGTAATTTCCTTTAGAGTGCTTTTGTTTATATTCATGGTATTATGTTTGTAATTTGTTTAAATTTAGTACAATGTATACATATATATATTCATTTTTTCAATGACTTATTATATGTTAGAATGATTATTGTATATTATTGAATGTTTAGTAAACATATCAATGGGTGGCGGTATGTTACGTCGAAACTCATGTCCCCTCGTCTGGGGAGGTCAACGCCCTATGTCCAGAAAAACATCCTGTCTGTGGGGGTGTTTGGCAGGGGGTGAGCTGACGGGAGAGAGAGAAAGAATGTAAGAAGCGAGTCGAACAACTACGACCAAAGAGAACGGTCGTGTGGCAGTGCATCTTCGAACTTGATGGCTGCATAATAAAGGAATTAATTTATACAGTCCACTTTTTTACTTGAGTTTCATTTCTTCGTGTCTGTGTCGAATATTATTTTAGTTTATATTTTGTGATCGAGCTATCGAACAACACCTTTTTATTTAAAGAAATATGATGTCGCCGTTTTTTTCCAATGATGACCATTTTCCCATGGAATTGAGATCTAAGGAGCATTCCTAAAAAAATGTGATTACTTGCTTCAAATAATTTCAGATTCATATAACTAATCATTCTTTAGATATGTCATCAATGATATTTGAATTAGTTTCTTTACAGACGGAAAACTATTATTAACCAGTTTGTCTCTCACTTTCATCTGGACACGATTTTAGGTATAAATCACTTTGGAGACCATGTTACCGGAAATGATGACACGCAAAAAAGTTGATGACGTTGCACCTCCCAGCAAATGGTGCAGTTTCATGTCAACAATTGTATGCTGCTACATGTTTGAGGGATTTGTTTGATGAATGGCTAATCTATTTCCATTTTCTACACTGCATGGTACATGGCATTATTGTATAAGATTTTGCCTATTGCTCTTCATAGTAAGCATTGCAAACACAAGATTTCTGATGGGGAGAAAAAAAAAAAAAAAAAAAAAAAAAAGGTTTACTTTAAAATGCAGATGCATTTTAAAGTAAACCTTTTTTTTTTTTTTAATCTTTCTTAAACCCTCACAACTAAATAATAGCATAGAAAATCAATCATTTTTAAAATAGAAATATGAGGTCAACAATGCATATCAATTAGAAAAAATTATCAAAACAAAAACTCTTTAAAGAAACTTTTTTTCAATGGTATAAATAATACCACGTGGTAAACATAACTGAAAGTTTTGAACCATATTTATTTTAGTTTTTTTTTTACCTAATCATACAAATTTTCATGATGCAAAGGATTGGACAAATGTAAGCTCAAAGTTCCTGCATGATATGGATTTTACAGAGTAAGCAACCAAAATAAATAATCTAGAAGTAAGGAAAAAAAAAGTTAATCTTTTTAAATTTACTGACGCAATTTATTTTAAAATAATGGTGCACAAAATACAATAGTCCATTAGAGCACAAGAAAAAAAAAAAGTAGAATGGTAAACATCTGGTTTAAGGAACGGGCAATTCGATTACGAGAGACGAACACAGTGAGGGAAAACAAATTCAATAGTTTGGTGTATTTTTTTTCTTTTGATAAGTCAACAAAAATTTTAATTATTAGCAAATAAAATTGTTTTTATTTTAACTAAAAAAACTTCCAAAAATACATTTCTGCCGCATGACACTGCTCTGTTTGGATTTGTCCGCTTGATAATTTGGAAGTCACAAGAATGTTTTTGGATGTTTTGGGATATTTTTGGTTATAATTATGTAGAATGTGTATAACAAATATTACTCACATAAATGCTTCAACAATTTTATTCCAAAAAGTGCTTAAAAAAATTCTTTGAACACATCATTGAAACTTCACAACAAAGAAAAACTGTATAGTAAAAAACAATATATCCCCACAACTCTTCATGTAACAAAATTCTATATTTGGTATTTGTTTTATAAAAATAAAATATCAATAATTAATACAAAAATTACAAAAAACGTGTTTTAAAATGCACATTTATAATTTACTAAGTTCTTTTTTTTATATAGATAGAAATCTCCAAAAATATCAAATTATTTAAAATAAAAGTTACACATTTTAAATAATTGGAAGCTTAATGTGGCATCGCAGGTTAGTCAGTAAAATATATTTATTAAACAAGATTTTATAAATAATAAAAGGCATAATTTTATGTGTTAATAACAAATGCTGCATAAAACATTAATAAAATACTTGATATAGATAAAAGCATGAAAAAAAATGCTAAATTTTTTAAATGAATTCCTTCATTTTAGAATAATTAGCTTCTTTTTAATCAAAATCACTATTATTATCTTTATCAGCAGCAAAATAAGAGATTTTTTTAGGGTAAAGAGAGAGAGAGAGAGAATTGAAACGGAAAATACAATTCATTAAGTTCAAGGGAAAAAAAAGTTACTTTGAGGATTCGGTTGTAAAAGTTTGTTCATAAAAAACATTCTGAAAATAGCTGATTAGGAAGTGAAAAAAAAATATGCCAACATGTTCAATATTTATAAAATTCAATATTCTCACATCAGTTACAAAAGCTATATCACAAAAATAATCATAATTTTACCACAAATATGCAGAAAAATATAATTATTAACCACACAATCTTTTAGATACATACCTTACAAGTCTTTTTTACTAGTATACTATACAAAATAATAAAAATTTAAAAAATGATTCATTAAACTTAACAAAACACAATAAAATATTTAGTGACATAATATGATTTTTTGATAAAATATCGAGAGGACTGACAACATAAAAAGTTCTACTAAATTATAATTTGCATCAAAGTGAAAATAAAATAAAATATGAATTTTCAAAATAAGTACAAAAAAAAAAAAAAAAAATGCGAAGAACAATATGGCACACATAATATATGGTAAAAGAGTTATTTAAAATGAAATATAATGCTTTTATTTCTAACATATTTTATATATTATAATTTCTCACCTAATTTTTAAAAAAAAAATTCAGCATATTTTTTTTTTTAAGAAAAAAGAAGTTTTTTAATATTCAATTTGTTAAAGAAAGAGTTGGAAGTTTTTTCAACCTTTCGGATTGATATAATTTGGATAAATTTTATTATTAAAATTAGTTATATCTATAAAACAGTTTCAAAGAAAGCAAGATTGAACTTATTGCACACAACTTTGTTCTACATTTTATGAACGAGGAATTTTCAAAGCGGACATCTTCGGTCTGGTACAGCTTCTATCCCAGAAGCACTCGCCTGAGACGGCTGTGCGATGCATCCGAGTCGTCATCCGAACTGGTGGTGTCAGAATGGACTGCACAGGAGGAATCGCTGCACCGTGGGGAGCATAAGTATTGCAGAAGAGGAATGCGGTACTTGCCACAGAAGTCAACGAACTTTATGTGCTCAACACGTGCATCAAAGTAGACACCTGAAAATGTAAAAAAAAAATTTGTGTTTTGTATCAGTAGTATAGCCCAACTCATAATGTATGAGGTTAGCATGCAGGTGACATTTTTGTAGTCAATGCTTTCAGAATCAAGGAGACTCAAGGGTAATTGGGACAATATGTGTAAAAGTGTCCTGCATCGATAATCAGGTTGCCGGGCGAAAGTTTTTTAGGATTTCTCCTACATGATAACAAATGTGGGGCAACTATCTCCTTAAAAAAAAATTTTTAAAAAACCCTTCATTGTCTTACTGTCAAACCTTAACTTTTTGGGGGTTGTTCATGGTATAAATGAAACCCACCAATATTCCATCTTCACGTTTCCAACTAGTATGGAGGTTACATAACTCCAAATAAGGGGGTAAAGTGAGGAAGAAGGAAAAATATTGATATCATATACAGATATGCCAAATTTCAAAAAATAAATAGGGTATCCCACTCATAATTTTTGCCATAAATCTTCAATTATTGAAAAATATTAAACTTATCATACTTAGCACCTTTGCAATGAAAAACTAAATCAAAATATAAGATAAAAAGTAAATATCAAAATCATCCAGTTCTTTAAAAGAATAGTATTAGGTATATTGTACTTAGAAAATATTCCTTTATTAACTAATTTCCTTAATAACATGATCAGGGGGAAAAAAATATATTATCATCGAAAAGCAACATTTTAATTTTTTCAACATTTGATGCAATTACATATTCCATGCATATTTATAAACCCTGATCAAAAAATTATACTGAAGTAATTTTATATCTTCAGGAACTCAAGCAGACATTTGATTATTAATTTAGTAAAATTGTGGATAAACTTTAAATTTATTTATAAATAATATAATTTTGTAGTCAGAAGCATAATAATTTTCACAGGGATGGTTAGAAAAGTGATTAAAAAGAACTGCTTAGAAAATGTGGACAGAGAGCAGAAGCAGTACCTTTAATGAAAAAAATTTTTCATTAAAGGCACTGCTTCTCTCTAAATTGTATTAAAAAAATCTACACTGTTCAATCAAAAAATTTGTAGTGTCATATTTTATAGATGAATAGTAAACACAAAATGGATGTCAGATCAATATCTAGAAAACTATTTCAAATTTTTGTCACATGCTAAATAATATACAGTGAATTTCTGATAAAAGCAAATCATTGTCTAAGTTGATACTACACTTTTTGTTCAAAAATTTACTCAACATTCAGCATTCATATATAAGCTGAAAACAAAAGTCCTGTAATGTTTAAAAAAAATATATATCTTGTGCTTTGCTAACAAATCTGCATTTTTCAAGATAGCAGATCTGTACACAGGCCACCCTCAAAAATTTAGCTATAGGAAAACTTTTAAAAGTTTGGGCTTGTACATGGTGTATATAAAATATCTGAAATTTTTTTATCAATACTCTTTTTGGAATTCAAGTATTAAAATAATTAGATTTCATTCAAATATAAAAAATAATGAAAAGAATAATATATAAAAATATAATATATTTAATATGAAAAGTAGATCATTAGTTTTGAAATATGAAATAATCTTCAAAATGAGAGCTCCAGTAAACTAAAATGAACATAATTCATTCTAGAAAATAATCATTAAAAGATAATATTATGCTTTAAAAAAAATTATATATTCAAAATTTTAGATCTACAAAAATTATTTAATTAATTTGAATCTATTATGATTGATATATCATAATATATTAGATCTATATTATGACTTATCAATCATCGAAAAGGATGATTTATTGATTGAAAAAATGTTAACATCAATCAGCACCATTATGAAACTTCTGATTTCAGAAGAATGGGCAATAAATAAAAACTTTGAAATAGTCATCCATAATATTTAAACTTTATTTGGTTGTTTATCTCACTTATAAAATTTAGTCTAATTTATTTCCTAAATGAATGAATAAGAATAGACTACTAAATTAAACTAAAAATATCAACAATAAAATACAAAGAGCTTTTGAGCTACATTTTCAAATTAAAACATTGAAACCTAAATGTGTATTTAAATACAATTTAGAGCTCTGGTAAAATATGTTCATATTATTATTTATACATATTTATTTCAAAGTTATAATTATTTATTCATAACTAATTTCAAAATGATTACAAAGCAGTTACAGAAATTGAGAAAAAAATTTCCTAGTACAATATTTCCTTGACGTATGACAACTAATTATATTAGTTCCCTGGTTTTTTCCCTATTCAGAATCATTGAAGAATGTATAGAATATTAAAAAAAAACATTTACCAGTTATTTAATGTGACTGTAAATAAATATATATATTAAATTTAATTAAATAGAATGAATAACTTAAAAAAATACTATTAAAACAGTATATTACAGTAAACCCCCAAATTAGTACAAAGTAACTATTACTAAAATAAATTATATTTAAACTATTTTTATTATTTTAAATTGATTTCCCCGTTTTTATCGCCACCTTGCATTACCAATTATTACCCAAAACCAGTACTTGGCGATGGGACGAACTATGGATATCCCCCTCCCCTGACAAATCACATATAAATTCAATAATTAATAGTGCAGATAAATTTGTGGCCAACCTTTGCATTTTGGATTGACACATCTGCTTGCACTACTTAGATAACCATGAAGGCTTTTAGGCAGTTCATGATTAGCAAAGGGAATGCGGAACAGCTTGATAGTGCGAGCAGCCATTTCTTGCAGAGATGGTGGATCATATGTCATCTCTTGTACAAAGCGAACAACAAGAGGATTATCTCTGAGGCTCAGCTAAAAACAAAGAAAATTTAGGATATAACAGTGAAAGTATTTAAAAAAAAAAAAAAAAAAAAAAAAGTTCACAACATTTAGCTCATAAATCAAACATTTTTGCTGGATGATTAAATATGTGTTAAATTAGTGTGATCACTAACAACTATAAAAAAAAAAAAAACCTGTGGAAAATTAACAAGTGTTCAAACTAGGTGGATTTAAGAGCAGCATCATAGGGAAGAACGAGCCATTTAGGAGGGATTTTTAATTTTTAATCAAAAAATCTTAGATTACAAGATATTAAAAGAATATATATATCTATATATATAAATTCTACACTAATTATTATATATATTTTTTCTTTCAAAGCATTTGTGCACTGCTTACATCTGACAACCATCACACAAGCCATCAATTCATTCATTAAACAGGATGTTTATCTTCCCATACTATCTATGGTTGATTATATATATATATTATATTTATTTACATGTCCACTAAATCAAAAGGACAGGTTAACTTGTTTCACCTTCCCTAATAAGCATCAATTTTAAAATCTGAAATCCTGTAATTTAATGTCCGACACTAAAGAATACAGTTTTTGAAAAGGAAAAATAAGAGAAATACAACAAAAAATGTATATATATAATTTTTAAACACATAATTCATTATAACAACTTATATTTAAAAATCAACAGTATAATACAGCTAAATAATGATACTAAATTCCTTTTTACATGGCTGGAATATCTAGAACTTCTAGAGGCTTTACTCGATTTCTTAAAATAAGAAACATATTGGAATTTTCAATCAGAAAACTGATAAAAGGCTCGACAGATATCAATAAGATATGTTTACTAATTAAGGGCAAAAAAGAATTTAAATAATATTTATTATTAAAATTAAATTTAATTATATATTTTAAAAGGAATAATATTTTAATTAATGATGTCCATATTTTCATCTTTAATACTGACCATTTATAAACTTCATATTAGTAAGAAATAAGGATAAACATATAAATTATGATATTTTCTTAAAATTTTTTTTTTTTTATAATACAATGATTATATGGCAATAATAACAAATCAAGGGAATGATAGTGAAATCATATGTGCAAACTTGGAACCTTATCTGTGATTCAATACAAGACATCATTATTAGCGAATTATATTAAGAAAAAGTAAGGAAGGATGCAATTTATTTTTTTTTACCAATGTCCTAATTATGAAGAGTAACAAGAATCTTAAAAGTTAATAGCTGTTTATGCACGGAAAACTCAAAGTTAAAATTAAGATAGGTTTCCCTCATTACAAGGCTTGCAAAAATAGAACAAACATTTATAGTATTTTAAGGAAAGGATTTTGTTTGAATTTTGAAAATCAGAATTTACATTCTGATTGAAAATTGCTAAAAAATACAAACAATTGGAATGCAAGTCCTACCAAACACTACAAAGGAAAGAACATTACCTCTACCAAACCTTTGAGTGTGACTATTTCTGGAGGCAAGGTAGTCAGTTGATTTCTGTGCAGGGAGAGCGAGCGCAGTCGACGTAAGCAGGAAATGGATGAAGGTAAACTCTGCAACTGATTCTCGCACAAGGTAAGGCAGCGTAACTGCTGCAGCTTGCCCATCTCAGCTGGGATGTCCCGCAATTTATTTCCACCCAAATACAGCACTTGCAATCTGAAAGGAAATAAATTTAATCAAATGAATGCAGAAAACTTATGCTTCAATATTAGCATATTCTGAGAGTTCCATATAAATTTTCAATTTCATAAACTTTTATTACAAAACACACCATAATAATAATATTTCACATTGTAATAAAATTAACTGTAAGCATTTGTTATTCATTAAATACTTTTAACAAACTATTAAAAGTTATTTTACATTTTTGTATCAGGGTCTCAACACCCAATAAACTTTGAAAAATCCTAAAATATTATATTCATGAAAAAAAAAAAGTAAGGTAGAAAAACTTTTCTTAAAGCTTATATTTTATGATGCTCATTTTATCATGTATTTTATATAAACATTTTTACTTACAACTTTACAGATAATTCATGTTTCTATAATTTGAATTTTGTGAAGGCTGCAAAAAAAAAAAAAAAAAAAAAAACACACTAATTTTGATAACAATTATTATAAACTCAAAATTTTTTAATCATATTTATCACCTTTTCTCAAGATCTTTTGAGCAAAATATAAAAAAAAAAATTGTTTAAATATTTTTAAAGGTACAGAAATGTAGTAAAGAAGATGTCTATAAATCCTATTGGACATACAATTGTATGGTAAGTGTACGAGTAAACCAAAGGTTCTCCTTAAATAAAATGTAAGGAGAGCCTAATGTAAACTCGAGTAATGTCATTGAACTTATTGCAATTCAAAAGTAAAAGGAATGTAAATTGTAAAAATATTATACAAAAGGAAAATACTAAAAAATCCTCTGATAAATGAATATAACATATAAAATAAACTTTGATGGATAAGAAAGGCATTTCAAATCAAGCCAAGTTAAAAATTACAATACATAATATTTTTATAGTGACAATTTAATAGTTCCTTTAATGTCTTTGAGAACTCCAATTAACTAGCACATTTTTAATTTTGCACTTAAAATTCTAATTATTTTTAACTTAATCTGATCAAAAGGTTAATGATTTTTCCCCCACTTTTCAAAAACACAATTCAGTTATAAGAAAATATTGTTATAATATGGAATTGGGATGTAGTTAAAACCACATCTCTGACATATATATTTTTTTTTTTTTTTTGTGGGATAATATAACAGATCTATTATCAACTACTGTTGCAAAATCCCAAACCAGGGAAACTTATTAAAGTAGAGTATGTTAAAACAGAATTTTTACCATATTAGAAATGAAGATATTTAAACTTCAAAATCTGAAACATATTGATTTGAGAACACCTGATTCATAAGATTAATACCAAAACTATAATTATAACAAAAAGAAAGGGGTATTATTATGAAATTTTATCGTAAATAATAAAAACATTTTTTTGCACTATCCAAGATCTTATTTTTTATAGGTTTATATTAAAATAACCATTACATATTTAAGCATTCAATTTTTATATTCCCCAAGAAATAGCTCAGAATAGACCACAATATAACAAGTTTATATTCATCTCGAACAGATTCAAAATAATTAAATATTGCTCTTACTTTTGTAGCTTGCAGATATCCCTTGGCACTTCCTCCAGTTGGTTACCCCCCATGTGTAAGGTCGTGAGATTAGGTACATCTATTATCTCTGGGGGTATTGTTCGGAAGTTGTTCCCGCTCAGGTTCAGCTCACGTAAATGCACCAAGGTTTCCAATTTTTTAGGCATGGAAAAATCTCCCAATTGATTGTTTTTCACAATGAGGACATTAAGTTGTTTCAGTTCCAAAATGGTTTCCTTGATCTCGCTTAAAAAATTATAACTCAAATCGAGATATCTCAGATTTTTGAGTTTACATACGTTCTCCGGAATAAAATCCAATCTGTTGTTCTGAAGAAATAAATATTCCTTATCATTTTCCAGCTGGGAACCTTCATTAGTGACTTCAAGCGGTTGCATAAGTTCTAAGTTCTGATGCAATGTCAAGCCATCCAGATTTTGATTGGAAAAATCCAAAGAAGATTCGCTGACATTGGGACCAAAATTATGACTTCCAGCATCAGAATGAGTTAAAGAGTTGGGGTTTGGCGTGCGGAAATCCCAAGGTATCATCATGTTTCCGCCGAAATTATAACCTTCAGCCATTGTAAAAAAACAGAAATAAAGTTATTCAAACAATAAATTTTTCGAAATTCAGCAAAAGAAATTGAAAAAAGAAGACATTATTTTCCTAATAAAAGGAAGATGTCCTTCCTCCACTCAATTATTTATCAAAAAAGAGATTATCAGGATGGTTACAGCGAATGATAAGTAATATTATCGAACAGCGAAAAAGAAAATCAATCTAAAAATAATTTTAAAATATTAAAAAAAAAAAAAAATGACTACGCAATTTTGAAATTTTATCAATAAAATAAAATAATATAATTACATTAGAAGGAATAATTTTTATAAACAATTCATTTTATTCATATGTCTTGCAAATTCATTTGCCCTTGAAATAAAGTCGATATTTGAAGCTATTTTTCCCAATGTAATAATTTTTATTAATACGAATTTATGAACAAATTTTTATTTTAAAGTGTTATTGAAGATTATATATAATAAAAGTTTTCCTCAATGCCGATAGTTGATGATTAAATTAATTGAAAATCTAGTTATTGTTTTTAATACGATGATTGCGGCATCTACAGAGCAAAGTGAACTTTGAAGTGTCTTGTTATTTTGAGACGCTCTACACCTCTATGTTCTCTCACGGTAGTGACGTAAAAAGAGGACCGAGTTCTGGCTATGATGCAGTAGTTTCTCTGTAGTTTGTGTTCTTGAAAATGAGATGGTTCTAAAAGTTGTAAAGTTCATTCTCAAAACATGAACTCTGTACCTAGACTTCGATTCAGAGTGCTTTTCCGGTAGTGCTGTATATATGTTCCATCTACAAAAGTCTTGTAAGTTTGTTCTTGTACATTTTTTGTTTGTTTTTAATGCACCTCTGATAGAAACGCAGTATTTAGTCATCATAAAAGTATTATAAATTAATTTTTTGTAAATTGTGCATGTGTGATGTTTAAAAATTATGAGATTCATATATATTAAGTTATTTAAAGAAATCACTAACTTTTAATTATTGGAAGTGAAATCCAGTATCTGACCTTTTGAATGAATTGACAAGTCTATTTTTCCTATTATTTTAAAATTTTTATCATATCGTAGACAATAAAGGACTATGAATTCCTATTACTTTCAAAGTAGAATGCAGTTTTTTAGAATAAAATTCAAATTGTAAACAATAGATTTATTTTGCTCACTGTTACATGCTTGCAGTGTTAAGCATGCTGAAATTGTAGTAATTTTTTAACAATTTCACCGCTGAATTATGCTTGTTTTTGCACTGGTTTTGCCGAAAAATATTTATTAAAATTTTCATTTTTTTTTTTCTAATATGTGATCTTTGCACAAAATATATTGTCCAGAGATTAGTTGTCACTGTATGATCATTAATGATTGTTGAAATTTTCTAGAGTATTAAGTACAAATTAACTAGAAGAATCAAGTATTGTTGTTTAAAAAAGTCATTCTTGAAATTAAAAGTGTATTAATATTTTACATACACATTTTTGCAATAATTTGTTATCTATTTTTTTTTTTTTTTAATTTAAAAAAAAAAAAAATGTTGTTCAGTGTAATTTATCAAGATTTAAGGTATTCTGTAGTATGTGGACATCTCTATGAAAAGAAATTTGCATGCATACTTTTAAAAATAATATCTCTTAGTTTTTTTTTTTTATTTAGAACTTATTTAGATCCATTTTTTGTTAATTCATCAAAATTTCTCAAATACATCAAATAATTTCATTCAAAATAATAAAATTTAGAGCATCAAAAAAAAAGAAAACCTAAAAATATTTTTGTTTTATTCTTCAAATGATTTCTTGGTTCTTCAAATGAGCTCTTTGATTTATTTTTCATAATTTAATTAAACTACACAACAATAGAATCCTGCTATTTATAGCACTTAGATAAACTTCTGATTTAATGTTATAATTGGAAATAGGTACTTATAAAATGCAATTATAATAATAAATAGTAAACATATTGACCACTTTTCTTCAATCCTTTTCCCTTTTCTAAAAAAAGTTTTTTAAATATTTCTTAGTTATTGTTTAAAAATTAATGTAGTACTTAAAATTTTTTTTTTTATAATAATTTTTTTTTTTTTTTGAAGTAGAGTTTCAAGATTTATTTCTAAGTGTTTTTGTCCTTTCAATTATTATAATATTTACAGTATGCATTTATTTAGCAAATATTGCAGTATAATTTGTGAATGGATACTAGTAATAAATTTGGTATATCTGAAGTATTTTAAGTATAATTACTGTATTATTTACACTGTTTTATTTAAAAGATATTTAGGTGCATGTAAATTTTTTTTTCTTTCTCATTTGTTCTTTTTGTTTTGGCCAACTTAAAAATCGTGTTTGAGGAAAACAATTACACTATGAAAATGTTATTTGAGTGTGAATGCCATTTTTAAATATTAAACCAATTAGCTTTATCATGAAAAATTGTAGAATTTATATATTTTATAGGTACACAGTTGGATAATTTTTAAGGCCATGAAGAAGAATCAAAATTTGCAATTATTTTTTTAAAATAAATATTATGAAACTAAAACACAAATACATTTCATTTGCTTATAGCACATATAAACATAACCACTAGCACATAGAAATATTTTTATTTTGTAACGAATTAATATTTACTGAACTTATTAACAATGTTTGGCCATTGTTAAGACATGCTTTTGTCATGTAATTGGAATTTAGTCGAGATATGCCCAAAGCAAATTTTTAATTCCCATAGGCTGAAATTCTGTAATCAAATTAAGTACATTATAATAGGTTGGACCTAAATGTTAAAAAATTTTGATTTGGTTTAAAAACAAAAATTTTGTTAAGAAATGAACTTATAATCATTAGTTATCTTCATAATTTAATTTGTATTAAATATTTATAATTACCTTTATACTTTTGATTAAATCTCTGTACTTTAAAAAAAAAAGTATATTTTGTTGAATAATGAGAATAAGATATGTATAGGCATGAGATTTTATTAATAATAAATCATAATTTTTATGAAGGTTTAACAGTATCTAAGTTTTATTAAAAGAGAGAAAAAATTCTTGATTTGGCAGAGATTGTGGGCTGACAGATGCTCATGGACTTCTAGGTCATTAATTCTGTATTTTATAATTGTTGGCTGTAGTGTTACTTGAACGTGGATCTGAAATATTTCATTCTCACTAGAAATGGTAAGGTCCTAAATCTTTATAAATCTAACAATGTATTGTTTAAAAATTGCTGAGTAAGGAGGGATGAGACATTTTATATAAAAATGATTTGGTACTTCCATATTAACTGCATGTTAATGATTGATTGCTGTTATTATTGAATACCATCTAAGATTTGTTTTGGTGGAAAATGATTGAATGTTGTTCTGGCAGAAAATATTAATATGCCAGTTCTCAGTTGTTGATATTAAAAGCATGAAGTCGATTATGTGTAATCAATCACTGGCATATGGTCAATATAAAAATACCAATTATTTTTCCTGATAGATGGAGGCCACCTATTATTCATTATTAGAATTATTTGACTTAAAATAAAACCTCTTATTACTTCTTGCAACCCCATATTATTTCTATGTACCATACTGTATGTTTAATTTCGATTCAATTATTGATTTTTTTTTATTATAAGCTAACTCTTAAACGTAATTTGACAAAGTTTGTTGCTTAAAAAATTTTCGTTCTTATATTTAAATATTTAAAAATAGTAGCATTATGTCTAATATAAATTTATATCTGATATTTGTTTCTTGGTCTTACAATAATAAAAATTACATGACTTTATTATTTATGATTATTCGGTTTTATAAGCTGACCATAGGTGGTAAATAGTAAAAAAAAAGCCTTTTTTAATACAATTATTGAATTAAAATGTTATATAAAGAAATTTATTTTAAAGTAAAAGAAGTTAAAATTTATCAGTTTTCTGTTGAATATCATTCTCTAAAATTATGAGCAATTGGATATTTGCATATTATTCAAATTTAATGTATCAATTCATATAATTTTATATTATTGTTTGTGAATCTTAATGTAGTATGATATTTAAGTCATTTGTTTATTTTCATGTATTTGCATAATGTTCATACTTTTCTTAAATTTTCATTTTTGTTAAAAATCTGATTTAATTCATAAAAAATTATATATTAAAAAATGTATTTTTTGTAGGTATTGTGTTTTAAAAAAAATGTTAATATTTCAAAAATCAGAATTTGCATTTTGTGTTTTTAGTAATTGAATAATTTTTTAGCTGGCAAGGACGGTGGCAAAGTGACAACTGTCATTGCCACCCCGGGCCAGGGGTCTGACCGACCCCTGGAGGTGTGCTACACAGATACCAAAGTGATCGGCAATGGATCCTTTGGAGTGGTGTATCAGGCACGCCTCATGGACTCGGGAGAGCTGGTGGCCATCAAGAAAGTATTACAGGACAAGCGTTTCAAGAACCGAGAGCTGCAAATTATGCGCAAACTTAACCATTGCAACATTGTCAAGCTCAAGTACTTTTTCTACTCTGGAGGAGAGAAGGTGAGGAGTGTTTACTGAGAATCATAGATAATATTTACTGTCAGATAAAGACCAACTAGTGTTCATCATTAGAATTATTTATCTTTCTGACTTTAAATGAAATCCCACTTCATTTTTGCATGTCTCTATATCCCATATTATTGTATGTTTACTACTCCATTCATTTATCATTTTTTCTTTTTTTTTCTTAAATATTAACTTTTAAATCATTTTAACAAGTTTCGTTGCTTTAAAAAATTTTTTAAAATTATTTTTAAGTATTTCAAAGTTAACATTATATATAACTTAATTTAAAATATGGTATAATTCATTTTTTAGGTTATGTAATAAAGCATGTAACTTTTATTCTTCGGATTACTGAGTTAGCAATTTTCTAAAGTTTTCTATTTTAAAATTAAGCATGGGATGTTGAATAGCAAAAGAATAGTTTTTTTTATATTGTTTGTTGGACTTCAGAATAAATTTCTTTATTTAATATTTTAAGTAGAATAAGTTAAAAAGTTAGAGAATTAAATCTTGTTCGAATAATAGAAATTTTCCAAAACATTGGGATGGGTGTATCTTGAAAATTGAATTTCAATTTTTAAAATTTATAGTGTGATATACCATGAATACTGATACAGATATAATACATATTGTTCCTCAGAAAAACATTCTATTTGTTCTTATGTGTTATATGTATAAGCATAAAACAGAAAATAGATTCATAATTTGCCAGTTCTTAAATTGAATACAGAAAGGAAATGTCTAATAAAATTTTTTTTTTTTTTTCCATTGCATGTTTTTGTTTTATGAACTTATAAGGTATTAAAACAATACCATGCAATCTGTGCAGAGCATTACACGAAATACTTAAAAGTTGCCTAAGGAATCATTTTTATGTGATGTATAATTTTCCAGAAAAGTACAAAAGGAAACATGATGCCACAGCTAGTGAAAGATACAGCGGTTAATTGCATATGACATTGTATTTACATATAAAGGTGTCCCAAATAGTGACCATTCATTTTTGACATCCATGACTACATCTTACAGTGCCTAATTGTTTATGATCCCACAGCTTTATGTCCACAAAGATAAAAGCAACATACAGAGGAGCAACTAAGTCTTATTCTGTGGTAACTTGGATTCATTATATCGATTTCTTCAGAAAAGTCTAGGAGTTGGATCTCTAATCCATGGTTGCCATACAGCTATTGCATCTCTGCACATTTGATCCAGCAGTCTGGGTATTTCATATTGAACAAATAAAATACAAGTGAAATACTTAAAAATCAAATCTCGATATTTGCAAATTAGATACATTATAATTATGCAAAGATTGGTTTCAGTGATTGATTATATTCGAGTAGTGTAAATCCAGCACTTAATTTTCATTTTCATTACAGACACATTACATATGGTCTATCCTTTTAAATTGTGCAAATTTATTGTGTGTGTGTGTTATTTATTATTTTTTTCAATCATAAAGTATAATTTAGACCTTTTAAAAATGTCTTAACATTTTTAATTTTAATTATCTTAACATTTACACATTATATTATGCTTTATAAATGAAAAATATTTAATGTCAAAATATTTGATTTTAATGTTCAATATATTGTTAGCCCTTGCATTTTACAGGCTTGAAATTTTAATTTCATTAGTTATGTATTTGGTTTATGCAAATTTAATTTCATTGCAAAGAGATCTTCATGTTTTTTTTTTGTAAAATAGTGTATATTAAATAAAATAAATTAACTTGTAAATATCTATCAAGAATTATTTCAAGCATAATCTTACTTTAGAGTATAATTTTTGTTCTAGACTTCGGAAATGTTTACTTAAGATATTTAAAAGCATTTACTTCTAGATATTACTAAGATTTCAAACTGGCAAGGAACAAAAGAAACTCTCATTTAAGCACATACATGCATGGTAATTCTTCAAATTCTTTGACAGTTTTCTATCATATAATTTTAAGAAATTGAGATATCAGTCCCTTAAATTTCTAATTATAAAATGTAATTCTTAACTTTAAAACCATATGAATCCTGTTTTGATATTTAATTGTATCACTCCTCTTCATTATTCACTTGATCTATAAATTTTAGATATATAAATAACTTTTTTTTTTTTTTTTTTTAAATTTTGAATAATATTGTTATGCTATTCACCATTGACTTCAATACTCTATTCACCATTTTTTTTTTTTTTTTTTTTTTTTTTTTTTTTACTATCTTCATAATCACTTGGGAGTTGGTTTATAAATGTATGTCTTGCGCCTTTATAATCTGTTTGTGCCTTACATGTCATAATTTGAGAAACTGACTAAAACATGATCATCTAGAAATTCTTTTACTTTCATTCCAGTTAAATTCTTAAAAAACCTTCTCCCTATTATTAGTATATAATAAGACTGATGATGTAGATATTTAAGTTACTGTTTTATAATAGATTATTAAATTTGAATTAAACCATAGCAGATATAATTAAATAAAATAGTATAGTCTATTGCAGAAATTTGTTTAAAAACATCAGTACTTTTCTTTTGCTACATATTTTGTATTTCAGTTTAGCATTTTGTCTTTTCTTTTATAATATAACTAGCAGCTCCCGTCTGCTTTGTTGACAACTTACGTATGTATAATTCTTGATTGCCAATGAAGATTTTGTTTCTGTAATATCAGCATTTAATTGTTGCTGTATATTGAATCAGATTCTGTCTTAAGTATGATATACCTTTGATGATCAGAAGATAGACTTTTCATTCACTTTCATTTGATTTTGATTTGTAAATGTACTGAAATGTTTTCTTTTTCTATTTTTAAATTCTTTTCTTTGTAACCCTGTGGAGAATTAATCTAAGGTTCAATTCCTTCTAGTAATGCATGTTGCAGTCACTATTTTAAAATTGAATAGATTTTAGTAATAATTTTAGGTGTTTTAATAATAATTGTAAATCTGTCATTTCTCAGCCTTTCGTCAATAACTATATGGATAAACTGCTACTTCACTCTGATGCATAAAAATTTTTAAGTAAATAAAAACATTTCAGATATGATTAATATATTTTACTGAAACATAAATATAGATAAATGAAAAATAAGTAAAATCAACCAACTTAATTCATCATGCAGCTTTAAAACCTTTGTCTGACATAATAAATTAAATAAGTTTTTAGATTAGAATTTATTTTTTTCTGGTGTCTTTATTATTATAATTGAATGAAATATTCACTTTTATAATTCTATGAAAAGCAAAATTTTTTGAGTCCATTGACAAGCAATTGATAAATAAAACATGCCACACATTATACATAAAAAAATTAACATTTGATAATAAACCTTGCCTTTGATTATATTTTCACACACAAAAAAATTTATGTATGCATATTGTAGTAGATAACTGATGTGAGAAGCATTCTTTATTTTAAGCAAATATTCCTTGAATGGGAATAAAACAATTCCATTTTAAATGGTTGCATGCTTTGATGACTTATAAAAGGACATACAATCATAAAAGGAATTTCAACTTGTAAATAAAAAGGGCATTTTGATGAAAAATTCTTTTTAAGTTTAAATCAATTTGTATTTTATATTGTATTTCATTATAAATATTTGTTAATTTTAAATAAAAAGTAAAATTTTAAGTAGACAAATTATTTTTTTTTATTACAAGTTTTTTCATTCTTATTCTATTGCCTCTGGAAAAACAGTACACATTGATAAAAATTTTTGCTTCTGAAATTGTGTGGCTTTGTCCTCTCAATTTTGTAGTACAGGAGTTATGCCTCTTAAAACAAAAATTTGTGAATTCCTTTTTTTTTAACTTAAGTTCACATTAGATCTCGGTAGTTAGCCAATATGTTTTGAAAAATATGATCAGTATGTTTTTAAAAACATTAATCCTAAATCTTCTGTTCTTTTTTGTAATGTGGAAGTTTCGAATTTTGGACAGTGACTACTTTTTTTTTTGCTATTAGCACATGCATACAACATTAAATAGGATAATCATAAGTATGAAGATAATTTAAAAAAGTAATTGAAATAAAAATAGCAAATGCTTTTAAATCAGATGTTTTTCATTTCTTTCCCTAAAACTTTTTTTGTAATGTGTAATTCAATATTCAATTGAATAATGGCAATAGTATAATAATATATAATTAGAATTTTTGCAAGGTCTATGTTTTAAAAATGTTCTGATTTTTCCAATTTTACTAATGTTGAACTTCATTGCCAATGCTTCTCAGCTACCTACAACAAGTTTTTACATTTATTCTGAAATGTATTTTTTCTTAACAAATTGATTAAAATCTAAGATTTAATGTAACTTTTATCAGTGTTAAAAAGAAAGTATTAATTTCCTTTTGGTCAATTCAACAGCAAAATTAAATTAGTTTATTAGGAAGATAAATAATTGCATAAAAAATATAGTTAAAGTGAATTAATTTCTTCATTTTCTTATGTTCCTTGCAGAAAGAAGAGGTATATTTAAACCTCGTTCTGGAATACATTCCAGAGACTGTGTATCGTGTAGCCAGACATTACAGCAAATCTAAGCAGACTATACCTATATCCTATGTTAAGGTGAGATTTTTTTTTTTTTTTAAGTATTATGAGTAAAAAAAAAAAAAAAAAAATCAAATATATATATATATATATATATATATATAAAAACCTTTAAGTTTATATTTATATTGAAATAATATGAAAATAATTAAATTCATCTTCCAAGCAGTAGACTGTTTTCTTATGCTCTAATTATTTCTTTGTTAAAAATTTTTCTCATAATACTTCTTTCCTATATTTGAAAAATTATCAATGAGTTATTTGAATATTGTTCCTTTACTGTTTTTGTAATTGATCATTTGAACATGTACTCTTGATAGATACAACAGATATAAAGTATTAAGAATTATTGATAAATAGCAATATTATATTTTTTACTTTGTAATTAATAATGTGGAAAATTTTGAGATGAATTTTCAGATTTCAAAAGCAGATGGTGGAAATGTAGATATGAGCTTTGCTAATAAATCTCGAAGAAAATATCTGACAATAAAAAATAAAATGAGCAATTATTAGGAAAAAAAAAATGAAGAAATAATTACTATGGAAGTGTCCAGTTTCCATAATTGTTTATACATAAAACTATTATAATATACACATTGGTCTTTTATTTAATACATTATAACCCACATGTAAATTCTTTCTTTTTTAAAGGATACTGTTATGTTATAATGGTCTTTGCCTCACATTTAATAGTTAGCAACAGTAGTGAAATCTCTCTGGCTACATAATTGTGTGTATTGCAATGTACACTTGTTTACAAAAAAACGAAAGAAAGAAAGAAAGAAAATTGTATAATTTAACTAGAGGGAGTTCTTTAATTGCTATTATTCTAAATATAGCACATTGGCCATCCTTCTACCAAAATAAAGATATCCAATTTATTGTTAAGTTCTATCATATTATTTTGCTATTATTAACTTTTCTGTTTTCTGATCATATCATGGAATGTGCACTAAGACCGAGAAATTTCAAACTAAATCTTGTTTTACAGCTATATATGTACCAGTTGTTCCGAAGTTTGGCATATACTCACTCACTGGGCATTTGCCACAGGGACATTAAACCTCAGAATCTGCTGCTGGATACTGAGACTGGTGTCCTCAAGCTCTGTGATTTCGGCAGGTGAGACAATGCAGTATGATTTATTCATTTTTAAATGGTAGTTATCTGGAATACTAAGTTATATAAAATTAAATTTCTGTAAGTCAATTGGAAAATTAAATAAATGCAGATATTTCTGGGTGCAAGTTCTATGAAACATTTGAAAATTAGTAATAGTTATCATAAGTCATTCTTAATTTCTTGATTCCATTTTCAATTATGAACTTGCATTATTAGCATTTTCATTCTTATTGTAGTTTTTTTTTTTTTTTTTTCATCATAGTTAGCTATCACATATTTCTGAAATTGAAGACTTGGCATTGTATCATGTTTAAAAAACAAATTTCCTTAATTGGAGCTAGCTATTAAGTTTAATATTAATAATTTTTTGCAAATTTAATTAAGCTGTTAATAAAATAAGTTTATTTAGCTTTGCAAATGAAGTTTGCCTATTAATAAAATAACATTAATCCTTTTGAAAGAATGATTGCGAACATTTGAATTAAAAAAACATTTCAAGTACTATATTCAATACTTATGTATTTATATACCTTAGTATTTTCACATTGTAATTTTTATAATTTCTGATGTATTTTATAGAAAGTGCCATTATTTTCTGTCTATAATCTTTAGGAGTAATTTTCGGCAGTGAAAAAAAAAAAAAAAAAAAAAATCTTGTGTAACTGTTATGCTACTTATGCATTTTCACTTATTTTCGGTAATATGTGATGCATCTATGAAGTTTTGTTTTTTTTATCTGTGGTTTATATTTTACATTGGCATTGCATTTTTCTAAAAGTAAGCAATTTCAACAAGCATTTTGTAAGCATGATCAGCAATTTTGTAGACAATCGTGCTTTTGGTGACTTGGATTGTTACTCATTTTGTGGCAACCTTACATCTGGTTTTATTTATGATGAGCTGTAAAGTTTATTTCATATCTAAACCTGTCTTTCTCTAGTGTGTCTCTTTTAATTGTGCTCTGCTTTTACTCGTACTATTATTTGTATTTGTGTTATTTGCTTCAGTAAATTTAAAAAGTAAAGAATTTAATTTTTAAAATATTTTATTAATTATTAATATTTTATTAATAATTATTTATTACATATTAAGCTTAAATTTATTCCTTAAGCCTAATTTCTGTAGCATGTACATTGATTGGTATTTGTTATTTATGTATTTAATTCTTGAAAATTAAGTCTAATAAATTATTAAAAATAACTTATATTCATTCATAAAGGCATAAATTTTTAAATAGAACAATAAATTTTCATTTGATTTGTTAAAAAAAAAAAGATTGAAGTAATATTTTGGCTGTTTTTCTTGTTTAAATCTTTTCTAAAATATATATTATTAGCTACTATAATTATATTATTTATAAATTTTTGCTCTATGATGTTATTCAGGTACTTGTGCAAAGAGCCCTTTTTAATTCTTGAACTACTTTAGAGTTTTGAGCAAAGATCATAATAACCTTTACTGTTAACATAATTTAACTTGTGTTGCAAAGATCAGTTTTAATGCAAAGTAGAAATGCAAACATTTCCAGTATTTTTACATATAATAAATGTAATAAACTGTTTTAATAGATTTTTTTAGAATGTTCAATCTATTTTTTTAAATTAAATTTCATAAAAAAAAATTTTTTTCATGTGTAAATAATTGGTAAAAGTGTCTTTAATATTGTACACATACAGTGATTCTGAGTAGAGAGAAAGCCAAAAACTTAATATAATTAGTAGCAGCCAGGAAATAATCATAACTTTTTTTCTCAATTTCTGTAGCCCACTAAACATTTTAAATTTGGGATGAAAAAAATCTGCATGCATAAATCATAGTAAAACACAAAGGTAAAAAAGTTTACTTTAGACCTATTCCATGCTGGTAAAATAGTACAAGAATTGTCTGTTTGATGTAAAAAGAAACATATAATATAAAGTTGTTTCAAATTGTCTAATATGTGTATGTATATACATATATTTATATATTGGACAATTTGAAACAAGTTTCATTATCAATTTTAAAGCAGAACAAATTTATTAAAAATTTCCAACTTTATATTTGTCGTATCAGTTTGAAGAATTCTTGATCAGGAAACCATTAATTTGGTCTGCTGGAGAGCATTTATTAACTGGATTTTACTTCCGAGCTATTTTCATTCACTGGTGAGTACCAATGAATATATATATGACTATTGTGTCTTGCATTCATTCTGAAACGGACAGATACCTTCCAACATCTGCATCTTTCATTTTATTTCTGTATAAACTGTGTGTTTTTCTATCAAGTTGCAGTTCCATGGATGAATTAAGGTGAAAAAAAGCAAAGTTAGATGAAAATTTTTGTGGAATTTTTACCAAAATTTCATGAGAAACATGCTAATAGATTATAGGCAATAGCTGATAATCTACGCAAAGAAAATCTAGCAATTTTTTTAAACTTGTAATCTGTTGATTATGGACAGGAAATTGTAGTATTTGAAATGAACTCTAAACAAAGAATTATTTTGTTCAATATTGTTCTGATAATAATAATTTCTGAGAGGTTCTTTTGTTTCAATAGATTTAGAAAAGTAAAAATTCGATTTTGTTTTATTCAACAAGTTGTAAAAGTCATTTTAAAATTTTTTTAATATTTGCATAAAAAAGAATAAGTCAAAACATTAGGCTAATAAAATTTAAAAGAATCAGTTGTAAATATTTTATTGCTTAGGTTTACAACAATGCTGTCATATTGGAATTTTTTTCTTTGATATTCATTTTTTTCCTAAACTATATATGTAGTGAAGAACTGTTAAAATGAACATATATTTTTTATTTTAGTAATATATTCATTATTTATTTTGGCTTTCAAAATAATGATAATCAACTCTAATTTATTTTTCTTATTCATTGCAGTGCCAAACATCTCGTAAAAGGGGAACCAAACGTATCATACATTTGCTCTCGCTATTATAGAGCTCCTGAGCTCATATTTGGAGCAACAGACTACACCACCATGATTGGTAACAGCATTTTTTCCTGAAATGAAAATGGATTGCATATTTTTTTACTGCAGTTAATTTCAGTAACAGTAATAAGAATTTAGTACATTTGTATAGAAGCGAAATTTTTTTTAAGTGGATGTTTATAAACACACAACTTAAGAATTCTGCTTAAGAATATCAACTGTATTTTAAAGAAATATTGTATTTCCAGCATCAAAATACATACGATTTTAATTATAATTTTTTTCCGTAATAGTTTATGTATTGTATTGGTTATTTATAGTATAATTCTATTCAAATGCATTGTAGAATCTTAATGGCGAGTAGGAAGAAAATTAAATCCTTATTTAATATTTATCTATTCAATTAAATAAAAGACATTTTTTTTTTTTTTTTTTTTTTTAAAAATAAAATGTTCCTATATAAAAAAATATATAAAAAAAAAAAAAAAAAAATACAGAGTTACACAGTAGCCTTAAAAACCAATATAAAGGAGTTGTTTACCATTTTATTTTTATTTTCCAAAATAGAAATGTTAAATTGTATGTACTTATTTAAAATTCATATAAACTTGTTTTGCTATACTCAATTAAGTTATGTCAAATTTTAATCACATATAATTTAGTTTTATAAAAAAAACAGCATATTTAAATTAATGTACTGTCTTAAAATTCTGATTTTTTTTTTCATAATTGTTGAAAATTGTGATATTTCAATATCTTCATGCTTTTAAATTAGCATATATGGAAATACTTTGTTCTTTAAACACTCTTTATTCTGCCATGTTAGAGACATTGCTGTGCTATATTAGTAATTTTTCCAGATTATCAAGCATCAATATAGTTTAAATAAAAATACCAAGGATAAATCATTCTGTATCAAAATTTAAATGATTAAACATTCCATATTGAATGTGTTTACACTGAACGTGTATAAACAATATAACTCATCACACAATAAGTCTCCGGTCTAGATAAGAAAAACAATTTTTTTTGAAATTTGACTTTATTTGTCAACATACTCTTCAAAATACACTCTTTCCAACTCTCTTCTAACTTTTTGATACCTTTTTGTAGAACGATTTATCTTTGTTCTCAAAACAGGCCTCAATTTTGGCAAACACTTCTTCATTTGAGCCAAATTACTTTCCTGGAGAATCTTTTTGATGTCTACAAAAAGCCAATAGTCGCTGGGGGTCAGATTTGGAGAGTACGGTGGGTGGGGAAGCAATTTGAAAACTGCTGATTTTGGGCGAATAAAACGTTCAGCATCATCGGTGTTTGTACAACTGTGTTTAAATTCAGCATATAAGTCAATGATAATTGATTTCTCTGGTGCTCAATGCTCATCAAGCCACTGTTTGGCTTCAACAGTATTTTCCTCACCAAAAAACAATGTTTAATCAACACACAAAATTTTTTTCATACATTGCTTTGAAAATAACAAAACTGGGGTCGTTAAAACCACTGGAACTTGTAAACTAATTATCAGAATGCCATGAAATTTTGACGTATCGATTGGAAGGATTTTACTATCCAGAAATTATATAGGTCTGTCAACAGTGTTGCCATTTATGTGTCAGACTGGAGAGTTATTGAGTAATGTGTTAAATATATCTGAAGTATTTTGCAACTTCAGCAGCTACAATATCACAATTCATCAATGAACATAAGGGAATTGAATATTCATGTATTGATAAAGTAATACCACACAAAAGAAAAATACTATACGATGATAATTAAAACAAGTTGTGATAAGAAAAAATATATGTAAGCATTACTCTTTAAATAAGTATCTAATATCAATTTGCATCTTACTGTGCTGAAATTGAAACTGTTAGTTACAATGAACCTGTGCAAAAAGGTGGTCAAAGTCAACAATTAACCAAATCCAAATTAAAAAAAAAAATCTGAAAGAGTATGACTTGATCCTGCTGAATTACAGAAAGTGCCACACGTCAAATGTTACACTAAAAGTGTTTATTGTATTGTAAAATGCTAAAAAAGTAGTCATTTTTATTCTAAAATAGTTTTTTTTCAGTATCAAAATGTTATACCTAAAGGGAAAAGAAAACATTATAGCACATAATCACATAACACATTAAAACTTTTTCAAAAGCTAACATGTATTTTTACAAAAATTTAAAAAAGGGGCTAATTTTTAGTCACTATGATTGACTACCAATAGTGTGCAAAATTGGCAACTTCCAAGCTGGATGGATTGAAAGAGAATGGTTTCATGGGGAAGATAATGTTATTTAGAAGGAATTTTAGTTTTAATGAAAAGTTTATTTTTAATAATTTAAATTTTAGATTCAAAAGATAGACTTGATGAAAAAAAAGAAATTCCATACTATTATACTTTTTTCTTGAAACAGCTATTTATCTAACTAATTATTTAACCCCTTATAAATAATCCATTCACCTGTTTCCGTTGTTAAACTGAATGTTTACCATTGCACATGATTCTGGGTCTGACTATGTGAATTTTTACTTATTTAAAATATTTAATTTACATATTTAATTATTTTCAAAAGTAATGAATTCTGTTGTACAAATGCATTATTTATTATTTAGATTTGTTAAATTTATGTGTTTCAAGTAATATGAATTTATTGGGCAAGAAAATTTGAAATCCACTTCAAAACAAGTATAAGGCAAAGAGAATTATGATAAGTTTGGGGCAAAAATACTTAAAAATAAAAATTTATCCAAATTAATTTATGCTTAATCTAACAACTTTTTACTCTATATAACCTGATTGTATGCAACAAACAATAAAGCTAAGTTGTTTCTAGACTATGAAAATAGTAAATATTAGTAATTATTCAAAATAAAGGTGTAACATTTTATATTTTATTATTTAATTAGTTTTTAATTATAAAATAATTGGCATCTTCAATAATAATGGTTTGTAGCTATGGAAATGGTATTTTAGTTGATATTGTAATCATTTCTTTGTCTATCAGGTCAAATTTCAAAATCAAATATTGATTTTGTCTTTTACATATTTATTTTTGTTTATTAAACTTGTTAAAAAATATGTCTTCATGGAACAAATCTGTATAAGTGTATGTTACATTCCTCAAAATAGTCATTAGAAAAGATATATCCTGAAGTAAATTTTTTTTTTTTTTTTAGATGTGTGGTCAGCTGGCTGTGTGCTTGCAGAGTTGATGCTGGGCCAGCCCATCTTCCCAGGGGACAGTGGTGTGGATCAATTGGTCGAGATAATCAAGGTGCTGGGCACACCTACCAAAGAGCAAATCAGGGAAATGAACAAAAATTATACAGAATTCAGGTTTCCACAAATCAAAGCTCATCCTTGGCAGAAGGTATAGTATTTCTTGATTTTTCCCATCTATCACATTTCAGAGAATAGCTTCTTGTAATATGCTGCTTTTTAATGTCTTCCTCTTATTGCAAAACTTCCTGGTCATTGTTACATCTAATTCTTAAATATTTTGATTTCATTAAAAAATATTCCACTTTTATGTATATTTTCACAGATGTTTTTTTTTTTCCATTGGTGTTTTTCACTAAACATCTTTTTAACAGTTGATATACATTTATTGATGGCATATATATATAAAAAAAAAAAAAATAGATCATTGGATATTTATAGGATACTAAATAAAAACTTTCCCATATTTATAAAATGAAAAAATTTTTACTGACCTAATTTGCAACTTTTTTTTAACAAAAGTCCTAAACCGTGCAATATTTACAGTTACCCAATTTGCAATTCCTCCTTCATTATATTATACATTAATATATTTACATAATTTTTTTTAGAAAAGTTATAAAAGCTTGATCCAGTTGTCAGTTATATTGAATATTCAGTATATCATGTTTTTTTGTCTTTTAATATATATGGTAAAGACACTGTATAAATAATTATAATTATGGTATAAAAATTGCATGCTACTGTAACAAATTATTAATTGATTAATATAATAGCTAAATAAATATTTAAATTTGTTTAGTTATTATCTTATTCTCAAACAGTTTTCTGTAATATTTTATTTAAAAATTTCTGGCCCTGTTAATGAAATTAGGGTAACTGTGAAAAATGAGCTGTGAAATAAAAATTTCAAAAATATAATAATAAATGCATTGGAAAATAAAATAAAAACAGTCAAGATTTCAACAAAATCCTAATAACATATATACCAGTGCGTGTGTTGAGGAAAAAATTTAAAAATGGAAAACAAAAGTTAAAATATTTTTTCTTTTGTATATAAGTTTAGAAACAGCGAAAGAATATGTTTCACACCTAAAAGATTTCACAACTGCAACTTATTTCTATTAATGTTGAAAGAAATAAGTTTGTATTTGTACTGAAATTTTAAGTCAAGAATTTTATTATTTCAAAATTAAAGAAGAAATCTCATTATGTTTATGATACAAGTAATAAAAAATTATTTAGTTAAGGAAGGAAAATATAAATTTAATTGTTACATTAAATAGAATTGTTGAAGAATAATTTTTGAAAATGGATTGGCAGATTTATTAATCTATAAAAAAAAATTCCAAAATAATAATAATAATAATAATAATAATGAAACCCACAGTCTGCTTTAATTCAGGTTGTTACAATCTGTGCATAGCATATTTACCACTACAAAATTCTTGTTTTGAAAAGTGGCTGTTTGCAAAACATCTAAAGCCCCGTCCAGATGAGAATGAGTATTATTTGGGAATCCATTATAAACCAGTTAGACAGAGCCCCCACTAGAAAATCATGTGCTTCAACTTCTCTTGCCAGAGTCAATTTTTTTCCCCGCATATTAAAGTAAGTTATGGCCAGCTGTCACTCACAGACATGGGATATATTTTGGTCAAGCGGAGATATTCATAATGAAAGGAGCTATCTCCTTATTGGATGGATCTTAAAATTTTTAAGTTACGCTAAATATAATATAATGATGTGATCATTAAAGTAATGTCTTAAAGAAGGTTCTTTTACAAAAAGCATTAGAGTTTGCTTCTATTTTTTTTTTTTTTTTTTTTTATAACGAAGTTCACAAAAATAAATATTAAATTCATATAAATAGGATGCTGTTATAAAACCTTAAAAACTTATTCTTGTATCTTATAAGAATATCAAGATTTTTATAGGTAATTATTAACTTGATATTTTTGTATTTGCATTATTAGAAATAATGCAATGGTACCCCTAATAGTAAAGCCATCACACATTATGCTGGTTAGAATGTTAAAAATTGCCAGGTAGGCAATAACTCAACAGATATATTATATGGCCATATTCATACACGCCTGAAAAGGATGAAATTCAGCTACTGATATAATAGTGTGTGTGTGTGTATATATATATATATATATATATATACACACACTATTATATCAGTAGTATATATATATATATATATATATATATATGTATGAACAAAAGTTAATAGACATGGAGGAGTTGGTCACCTGATATCATGGAGTCCATTAGGTGACTTCACTTGACTTCGAATAAGTCCAGTATCAAGACTGATTGTGTGGATTGGTTGATTGTTACTTTGACTAATCATTGCACCATGTAAAAATGATGAGCCATCTTCAGTGCAATATTATGTTGACTTAATCTGCTTTTTCAGGTATTCCGGGCTCGCACCCCTCCAGAAGCGATTGAGCTGGTGTCACGGCTGCTGGAATACACTCCATCGTCCCGTATCACTCCTCTACAAGCATGTGCCCACAAGTTTTTTGACGAGCTGCGGGAGCCCACCACTCGCCTGCCCAACAACCGGGAGCTCCCCCCACTCTTCAACTTCACAGAGCATGGTAATTGTTATTATTGAGTAATGTAAAACGCAATATTTGTAAATGAAGTATAAAATTTTGTGTGTGGGTGGACATAGTAATTTAACTTTAATGGGAACATTACTGAAGAGATGTCTTAGACATGCCAGATTAAAAGAGAGGTTGCCGTAGTTTTATTTTAAATTTTACCTCGGAGTTACATGTATGTATCGAAAGAGACTGAATCCTTGTCTGTTAATCTTAACTTCTTGTTAGCTAAAAATCTAATGTGATATTGCTCTGCTTTAAAAACAATAGAGTTGGATGAAGGTTGGTCATCGAAAATGGAACAGTAGTATCAAAAGCTTTAAGAGAATTGTAAGAAAGCAAGAATTAGATATATTAATTATTAAAAATTGAATGCAACTTAATTATTGTTGAAAGTTCAATTATAAGTTGCAATTCTTATCGTTTATTATGAATGTTGTAAGGAATCCAAGACTTAAAAAATTCAGAAAAAATTTCATTAGTTTGCAAGACAATGAATTATTTAACTGGAATTCTTATGCGATTGTTATTGATTAAACTATCAAGGAGATGTTTAGCAATAGGCGATAGTCGAGAATATATATATCGAATAGTTTATTTATTATTATTTGTCAATCGTAGCTGAAGGCGATAATTTTCTCATTTTCAATGTTTGGCCACGAAAAGCATTGTTTGTTTAATGCAGCATACGAGGATAAGGTGAAAAGTTCTCGGCCCTGACAATGAAAGACTGCGACTTTCAGTTTAAAATGATTTTTTTTTTTCTACATAATCTCCCTTGACTTGAACACACTTGATCCAACGTTTCTCCAACATCAGGATTCCTTCTCGGAAGTGAGAGTCTGGAAGGTTGTAAAAATATTCATCTACGGCCCTCTCAACTTCTTCATTAGATGCGTATCGCTTCCCAGAAACAAATCTCTTCAAGTTTGGGAACAAATGAATGTCTGAGGGTGTCGAATCAGGAGAATAGGGGCATGGCCGAGCAAATCGCACCTCAAATCCCGCAGTTTCCCCATCTCCAACTCACCCTTGTGCACAGGTGCGTTGTCCTGGTGAAAGATGACCTTTTTTCTTCGACCCAGGCCACTTCTCGCGAATTTTGGCATCCAGCTGGTCAAGAATGTTGGAGTAATATTCGCCTGTAATTGTTTTGTCTTTGCAAGGTAATCAATTAACAGGAACTATTTCGCATTCCCAAACATGCTGGCAATCACCTTTCCGGATCGACTTCGCTTTCTTTGGCTCTGAACCACTGACTTCCACCCACTGCTTGGACTGCTGTTTTGTTTTTGGCGTGTAGTGGTGAATCCCTGTCTCATCCATGGTGACAAATCGCAGCACAAAATCGGTCGGATTCCTATTGAATTTGATCAAAGATTGCTATGAATATCGTTTGCGCATTTGCTTTTGATCGGCATTTAGCAAATGCGGCACCCATCATGCCCAGAGCTTTCGCATCCCTAATTCTTCGTGCAAGATGTTTCGTACCCTTTCTTCCGATATCCCCACAGCCTCAGCTATCTCACTCGCCCATCGTTCAACAGGATATCATGCACTCTTTCGATGGTTTCCGGTGTGGTTTCGGTTTTTGGCCATCCTTCACGTGGGTCATCTTCGAGGGATGTGCGACCACGTTTAAATTCAGTTGCCCACTTTTTAATGGTTGACATGGAAAGAGCAGATTCCTTAAACTTTTGTCAACTCCGGATGAATTTCCTTTGGGTGTTAATCCATCAAAACGAAGAATTTCATGACAACATGATATTCAATTTTTTTCCATTTTAACGAAAAAAACACACAAGACATCTATTCGTGTAAACAAACTGAGAGAACAAGTTGAAACTTGTCATACGAACTAATGACGCGTTCACCCAGACAGGAAACATAAATTTTTGCTGATTAGAGCGCCATTTGTGTCAGACCGAGAACTTTTCACCTTACACTCGTATAACCATGTCTGGCAACTGGCGTACCGATTACGGAGTACCATCTCCTCATCTTAATTCGTAAATATGCTTAGGATTATAGTAGGCTGCTTAATTATTGTTAGTAAAATTTAAGATATAAGTTTCTAAAAATTCAAATTAAAGTAGGTACTCAAAAAAAAAAAAAAAAAAAAAAAAAAGATTTAAAAATACTATTGATAAAAAGTAAGATAAAAAAAAATAAAAGAATTTAAAAAGTTCAGTTTTAAATTCGGTACAATATAACCATGTCCTGCAAGCGTATAATGCTGTTCTTTTTTTTTTCGTGTGTTTTCAGAACTGAAGATCCAGCCTTCCCTGAACTCCATCCTGATTCCCCCGCACGTGCGAGGGGAGGAGGGAGGCGGAGGAGAGGAACCCCAGCCCTGCGCCTCCTCCGCCGCGACCTCCGCGTGACCCGGAGCCACCCCCTAGTCCCCCCCTTGTACATAACGGCCGCCCTCCTCGACGGCGGCACCCCCCTGCACAAGACGGCTGTACAGAAGAAGAAGTAGCGGAAGAGAGAGGCTCTTTGGCGGGGCGGCGACTCGATGTTCCGACGGGGTTTCGAAAAACGTCCTGCAGTCTGTTCTCGAGGGCAGAAGAGGCGAAATGCTTTTTGTAAAAAGTTCCTCCGAGAGAGTTAGTTTCATTTATCAGGAAGTGCGAAGCAGTCCCCCGACGAGACTTTTCTTCAAGTTAAATTGCAAACATATATATTTTTTTCTTTTCTGGAAGCACCTATATCTGCTTTCGTTTTTTTTTCATCTGTAATGAATTTTAAGATCAGTTATTTAGAGAAGAATAAAGCTGTTGGTCTTAACTATAATCCTTTTGTTCTCAATCAATCAAACTTGGCAAGGATAAAAAACAGTGGCTTCTCTTCAAGTTAAAATAATAAGTAGAAGTGTGTCTGACGGTCGATCAGTGCCATTTTTATACTGCTTGTCGTGAAATTCTGATAGTTATTTGTAAAATAGCAAGCCTACATAAAACGAGGCGTGCTCTCGTTCACGCAGCTCGTAGAAGTGCTGCGCTGCAGTTAATCGATTTATTTGTCATAATCAAGTGTATGATTTTAAAAAATAGTCGCGCCGATTTAGTGGGAAAGGAAGAACCACCCATTCACATTCAGAGCGGAGTATGAGTGCTGTGAAAGGACGATGTGGTGCACTTCTTTTCAGACTTTTCTACAAAAAATTTAAAAAGAGTTCGAGATTCATTCATTCTTTAACGACAACAGAATTTAGGATTATTTAAACAAAGTTGGATTTTCAGAACTTCCTTGTGGCAACAGTTGCCTTCCTCTCGACTTCACTCGCACTGTTCGTCGAACAACGTCTCTTCGTCGTTTTGTTTTTATGGTAGGGAAAAAAAGAAATGAAGGTTGGTTTTATGGACCGGCATCGTTATTACCAAAACATTTTTACTAGATGTCCTCTCTCCGGAACATTTTGCTTGGGAGAGAAATAGAGTTGCGTGTAGAAGATGCGGAAAAGCCTGGACTCTGTCAATCCGGAGCCATTTTTTTTTTTTTTCTTCTTTTCTTTCCGTGGACACTCGGTGCGCCGTGTATTTTTCTTTTGTTTTGTTTTAGATTCTATGCTGTTTTCTGATCTTCTGAATAAAAACTTTAGTTAAATTATTTGTGGGTTTTATTGCTATGTGTTGCATACTAACCAATTCTAAACTATTTTTGAGTGGAAAAATATCTCAGTTGGATATTTTTACGATAATGAGGCCACAATGCGTCACTGTATAAGGATAATTATCATCCTAAATAGAAATTTAAACATGTGCACATTGAATGTGTTGATGCACATTCTGATGACACTATAAATATCTGACAAATTATTTCACCCTGTAGCAACTACAAAATCCAAATTCATGCATTGAACATTAATTTAACTAAATGTTCTGTACATACAATCACAGCACATAAGAAACACTACTAAACAAGTTGTGACAAGTTATTCTGTGGCAAGACAAACTACAAATGAGCATTGCTCTTTAAACAAGTATATTGCATCGAGTTCCTTCCGCAATTTAGATTTCGTTAAAAAAAAACTCTTTACGGAATAGACACAAATTGACGAGTTCTGCACAGTACCGATATGAAAATTGATAGTTATAATAAACACTCGGCGAAAATGATAGCAGCGTTGTGTCGCTGCCTGGCGGTCATCTAACACCGAATCAACTCGGGAAAAAATCCCGAAAGCGAACGAACCATAGAATACCGCTCTAAAACGCTTACTGTATGTCGAAACTATCGTGACTCATTCAGTGATGATTCGGTGGTATTTTTACATTTTTGCTGTGCGTCACTGACGGGAAGGTGAGAAGTTAATTACAATTCTGTAAGTAATTGCTAAATTTTGTAAATATGAGTGGAAATTGCCAAACTTATGGACAAACCTGTGCCTTACAATAATTTAAAATCGACTCAAAGACCACAAGTATGTTTTTCACAGATAAGAAAAAAATTTAGGTAATATTATGACATCCTAAAATGTAAACTGTTAATCAAACGTAGACTAGCAACAAACTACTCTATGCATTAATATAACAGCGAATTGCAAGACTTGATATGACTGTAATATTTTCAATAGATGACTATTGACAATCATTGAGTTTACCATTCATGTAGAACTTCAGTTCTCTTGCGCTGTGAACTGAAGACGATATCAATTTTGAGTTTTATGACCTTTTGCTGTTACGTTCAACACTTGTAATTCAAACTATGTTTAAGTCCAATGGATAAATTTTTTTTTTCTCGCGTCATTAGGACTCGTAAAAGTTGTGTGAAGTAACTAATAAAATTATAAAAGTGTGTTATAACTTCTGAAATCTTTAAAGGAGAAAGGGGAAAAAATGCTTTGATGTTAATCTATTTGTATGCGAACTGCAGGCTACGTTCTAAATCAATTTAATTTCCCGAGAGGTTTTGTTTTAATATTCAGCTGTATCAATAAATTTTAAAATGTAAGTAACTATTACTTTTCCGCAAAGCATTTTTTTAAAGTTATTTTTTTGTGTTTTGCATAGACAAAATAATTCCCAGTTTACTAAATGGAATTCTATCTGATTTTCCTTTTTTGAAACCAATCATTTTTTTTGTGGTTGGCAACTATGCTTACAGTTAAGTGATAACATTGGAATCATATGAAAGTAGCCAAATTAAATCTGCTTCCATTCCGTACGAGACTGCCCTTTTCATATTCTTTTGGTTTTTCTGTCATTGCATAACAAATGAAAATAATAGTTTTTTGTCTGTAAATGAATTTTATATTTATTAATTTTCTGCTTATGGAATTTTTTTTTCTTCTAGGAATTGAAAGTTATGTTGTGGGCTATTTGTTATAATTTAACGTAATGGCTTAACTTGTCGACAAAAGGAGATATAGTGCTGGGGGAAGTTCTGTATGGTATAATCTGTTTTGGTTGCATTGAGTGACAGTTCGCACTCGGTTTCCATTGTACAGAGAAGCTCAAGGCATCCACTTTGCACTTTTTCCCCCTTATAAAATTTGAGTTTTTTCCTTTTTCGTGCACGACGTTGTAGCTGAAAACATCACTACTTTCAGAATTTTTCTTAGAATTACTTTCTCTTATAAACTTTCTCTGTTGATTTTTATTTCCAACAGATATAACCAACAAATAATTAAAGTGTAAAAAAATTAAAATTTTTATTAATTACATTAAAAACATTCATAAGTTTATTTCGTTGATAAAAGGTATTTAAAAATGAACTTTCATTTTTAATACTAAAATATTGCATAGTATTAGTTTCTTTCATAAACTTTGGAAGAATCGTAGGGCATAAAACATCTGTCCTGGCTAAGATTCGACTTGGGCTGTGCTACTGTCCAATATACCAGAGGTGGCCAACCTTGATTATTTTTCCGGCCCGTGAGATTTATCACACTTTTACAAAATATATTTATTTCATAATGGCTAAAGTAGTGAAAACCATATTCAAAAATAAACTGTCAAAATTATGTGAAAAATTAACTTTGATTTTAAAATAATATTCTTGCGAATGTATGACAGGTATTGCTTGTTTTATTTATTAGTTCGCAGAATATAATTTAATTATTCTAATAAATTATTATTAATATAATTTTATTATTTCATGATAAGATCATTTGGGTTGCCCACCCCTGCTCTATACCAATACAAGGTACTAACCGCAATGGTAAATTCATTCAACATCGCATCATAATTATTGAAATATGTCAAAATATACATATCCAATTTTTGTAAAAAATTAAAACAAAGGAACTGTTGCTCCCGTTTTATTTTTAAAGCACTTCATTTAAATTAAAAAGGAGGAACAAAAACAATAGTTAGATTTCTGTATAAAGTGTCCGTTTAGAATATTTATACATTTCATTGATAGATGGCGCTACCGGAGAACATACGAAAGAAACTGATTCTTCAGAGGAGGGAGGGCTGTCCTTCAGCCTCGCATCTACTCTCTTGGATGCGTTTACATTGTACAAAATCCGGCCTATAGAAAAAAGCTTGATTGCCCTAAAAAAAAAAAAAAAAAAAAATTAAGAACGCAATTCTTAATTTTTAAATTGCATGAAACCAAAGGATTCGAATCACTTCCATCGTTATAAAAAAGGATGTTTATTTGTCCAAAAATCCTGGCAATTTAGGTTTAATTTAAATGTCAAGGCAGTTCTAATGCATCCATAAATAATACAACCAGTAGCAAAGACTGACTGTTTCAGCAGTCTGCTAAGTCAGTGTTGAGAGATTTGCCTATGAAAAGCTTTCTTGGAACTGAAAAAGATCTTATAGAAACTATTCTATTATTATTATTTTTATTTCCAAATCAACTTTCAGGCTTTAAATGTGTACATGTAGGAATCGTTTAAATGTATCTTCTTGACTTTGGATAATCCGGCAGGGTCGTGTCCCGAGCATGCCGCATTAAAGCCGTGAGACGAGAGCGAGATGAGAGACTTCTCGTGGACGCCATTTTCGAGCAGCTGTCATTCGCAGGGAAAGGTGGTTGGTTTCTCGCTGTCAGATGGTGACACTCGGATCAAAACTACTCTGCTGTCTCATTCTCTCGTTCAGACTCTACTTGAAAAGCGCCCACGGTGAATGGAAAGTTACTGCATTAGGTTTGAGGATGACTCTCCAGATACCGTTCTTGGGAGTTTTGCGAAAAAGAAAAGAACAGATTTCAGAGGAATTAAGTAAAAATCAATAATGAACACACACACAAAAAAAAAAAAAAAAAAAAGAAGAAGAAGAAAAATAATAATTTTAATTCCGTGGAAAAACATGCATTTTAATGTGCTGATTGCCCATTGACATGCTGATTGCCCGTTGTCTTCTGGATGAGTCGGTCTACTGGGATGTGCTGTAAGGTCTGTGCTGCATCTCCCACGCCCATTCTCCCGTCTCCATGACGACGCAGCTCGCATCCTGCAACATTTAAGGGAGAAAGTAAGTGGGCAGCCTTATCGCACGGGCTTATTTTTGTTACCTTCATCGTGACGCAAATCAGCCTTGCCACCCAAACAAAAAATTTAAGATTTGAATGATCTTCGGCGAACCTGATTGCGTGGGAGAAAAGTTATGTAACCGTAAACGATACTGTCATCAGCAGAATATACTATGCTGCTCATGTGTCGTCGTTTCATTGAATTTCTTGTTTGTAACTTTGAAAATAAAAAATATATGAATCGATATTTTCTCCTTTTGGGTGAAAAACGCTGCTCTTTTGAAAGCGATTTAATCACTAACCATAAATGCTTTTTTCAACTTTACTTTTATTAAAATTTAAGATACTTTGAACATTACCTGCATGAATGCATTATCGTTAAACTATCAAGCATATCCTCCCAAGTATCTTAACACTTGCGTTGTCTTAGGATAAATCTTGGCATAAATAGAACAGGTTGAAGAAACTACTTCAATCTGGAATTTTCTCTGAGGAATATAAAATCAAATATTTTACCCGAGGGTGAACAGAAAGAAAGAAAAACTTCACCAAATTAGCTTCCAATCAAGACTTCCATTTTTTTTTTTTTTTTTTTTTTTTTTTTAAATCGTTGCATGATAGTAACCTTTCTCTCCCTTTCTGCCAACCGCGTAGAATAGTAATGGCCGACAATAAAGAGTGGGGGCAAAAATATTAAGCTATCATTGCGTGTGTTGAATTACAAAACCCTGAGATGCATGCTTAAACCAATTCTAAATGAGTGAAGTAATTTACACAGTGCAAGCTAAGCTCATGTTTTTCTCTGTACTGCAAAATAAAGTAACCAATCCGGTACATAGGCATGGCAGGATGACCATGAAAGTGACCAGCTATTACAGTGACGCGACATGATTCGTATGATCACGTGAGGATTAGGTTTGTCCCCAACTGGCAACCACTCTATCTCGAGGATGCAAGCTTTCTTTCAAGAGTGTCTCATTGGCCCATTTGATACTTCAGCCACCGTTTTTCATTTTTAGGAAGAAATTCACCGCGTGAATATTGCTGTGTCGAAGGCAACCAGTAAGGAGGAAGATATGTTTTATTTATTGCCGGGAAGTGTCTTACTGAAGTAGGTAGGGCCATGGTAATAGGTGGAGAGAATATATTGCCCTTTGCTGGAACAACTTATACCCAGCAATGCACATCTTAAACCAGCCCAGCAATTTTATTGTAACGGTGGGATCATCTTAAGACAATTAATTGATAGTGTGGGAAATTTATATTTAAAAAAAAGTAAACGGAATTGAACAAAGCAATTGAAACCGAGATATCCCATTGTAAGGACACGTGTCAACATGAAAAGATGTCTCTTTTTCTACTCTTTTCAGTCACAAACTGACGTCTAGAATAAAATAGAGCCAACATTTCTATCAGATTTTCCTTTTTCTAAATGGGTCTTTCCAAGCAAAACCTGTTCCTATAGCAAATGTTCTTGTGATGGACAAATTATAACTGGCACATGTTTTCATTCTGGTAGTATTTAATGAGATTCAAAAAAAAAAAAATAATAATAAAAAATCCATAACAGCCTTAGTATGACAGCCATTGGATACAAACCTCTTATCTTACTTAATGTTTGTCTAAGCAAATACAGCTTTCGATTATTAAAAGATTATGAAACTGTCAGCTCCTGTTTAATTCTGTGTCAGATTTTATAAGAATCGCTGATATTTAAGAACTCTCCCAATGAATCGGAAACTCGTATATTAGAATTTAGAGGTGTTAAAATTATAAACGACGTGATTAAAATTTCGTGAATACATGAGTTTTAATTTGAATTTAATAGAGAACACTAAAAATGAGAAGCATTGAAATAGGAAAAAAAAAAATGCATTTTCTCTTAAAGCCGGTAAAAATATTACGCCGAATGGCAATTTAGGTATGAAATGAAGTTTTATATATTGGCGAAAGAACTTTTGCGATTTCATATATATTTGGCATGATGTTATTGAGCCGGAATGTTTTTTTTGTTAACATTGGATACTATTGAGTTGTATTGTAATAAATGAAGATATTTTCTGTATAGTATTGGAAGATGATTTCTGGTTTCGAAGGAAATAATCGATCATAATGTTCGTAGAAAGGCATCCGTTGCAATCACTGCTTTCAGAAACTAATTCTGCCGAAAAAATTGCCACAATATGCATAAAAGCGTCTTGCATCGACAGTCAGGCTGTTGGTGGGACTTTTCCGGGTCATCTCCCATGTGGCAATCAAATACGGACTAGTTACCCCTAAATTCCTCCTGGAAGGCATTGTTCCTCCTCTCGTCATCCGTTCCTTTGACTTCCTCTTCCTTACCTTTCTAACTGACAGGGGTTACATAGCCCTAAGTACGGAAGTGAGATGTGGAGAAGGAAAAAGAATGGAACTTATGTGTTGGAGATGGTGGTGTTTCAATGAAAAAAAAAATATTTCAAATTATAATTTTCACGCAATTTAATGAGCGGCAGGAATCCTGAAGACATGACGTAATTCCCTGCTGTTGAAGACCCGTCCAGACTTGAGCGTGAAAGGATTGAGCGATGCGTAAAAAACCGGTTCTCTGCAATCTGGACAGAATTCAAAGCGAATACTCTTTCTTGAATCGCATTCGGAAAACATCGCTCTGCCTGGGATCGGTTTTGGGAACGGCTTCAAAGGATTTTTGATTTAGCAAATGGCGTGAGATGATTGAGCTTGCGTTACTGCAACACTTGGCTTAACATCGTCTGTCATTGTCCCTTTTTTTTTTTTTTTCTTTCTACCACATCTCTCTCCAGTACTTAGAGCAGTGTAGCTCCTGCCAATTAGAAAGGGGCAGTTGGAACATCGGTGGGCCTCATGCAGATTAGCCCACCGACGGGTATTGAAGGTAGGACTTTTACAGGTAATTGCCCTGCATTTGAGTGTCACGTGGAAGAAACCCAAAAATCTCTCATCAGCAGCCTGACTGTTGATGTCTTATATCCATTGCCACAATCTTCGTCTTTCTGAAAGCCGTTACTGTAATGAATGCCGCCAGCGCATTTGAACCTCGGCTTCTCTGCAGTCTAACAGTCACTGACACACGATTTTTTTGAGAAAGAAAGGGGATGAGACCCACCTGAGGCTGGACCTCCTCCCTCATGTGCCGCATCCACGTGTAGTAGTTTGGGGCTGGGGCCCAGGGTTGGGCCAGCAGCCCAGCCAGGTCGTTGATGTAAGCGATGGCCAACCTGCGGAGAAGAGAGAGGTTAACATTCATCGAGTGAACTCACTGCTCCATAACTGTTCGACACATGTGTGGACCCTAAATGATAGATTGGGCTGTTTTGTGTTCAATGATAAGCCTCTGAATCAGGGCCGGATTTTCCTATAGGCTAACTAGGCTTCAGTCTAAGGCCTCAAGATCAAGAGGGGCCTACATTCAAATTGTTAGCAAAATTAGAATTACACTATTGTAAAAACAGTAAGCACTAAAACACTGAATCGAAAATAAGGAGAATAATAAAAAAACATAATAAGTAATTTACAAACCTAAAAATGGGAGGTGAAAGGACCTCATAAGTGGAATAGCCTAGGGCCCCTTTTCCTCTAAATCCGGCCCTGCTCTCTATGCGATTAAGGGATGCAGTAGGAACACAAGAGAGGTTCTCTGGCGACATTTTATCTCTGAAATTCAGTCCTACTTACGTAACATTCTAGACACATTCAAAAGCCGTAATTCATGACCGAAAGGGTTCCTAACCAATTAGAAACGATTGTACAACATTCAAAGATTGCCTCGTCTAGAAACTGTACAAAGAACAGATCTCAAATGTCAGGCAGATCCTTTTTTTATTATTTCGTATGAATAACAATAAAAAAAAAATTTGGGGATCCCATGCAAGGCGCTGTCTGTCCACCACGAGATCTCTTCCCTCCATGCTGTCTAGGATGCTAAAGAAATAGGTTATCGTACTGGAAATTTTGACTTGGTGGGGTTTTGTTTAAGTTTGTCACATTGGCGCACTTAACTTAATGCATATGATATTTTACGGCTGGAGGCCAAAGATTTTTTCGAGTTTAACTATTTATTCTAAATTTTGATTGACAGGTGACAATGGCCTAGAGTCTATCACCTGTCAACTGCGTTTATTTAGAGTTTTTTCAAAATTAAAAATTGTTTACAAATCTTTAGTTGCCTTACCTCCGCGAGGTTTCGGCCGGAAACGTATTTTTCCTAATACGTTTCCGCGTTTCCTCTGATGTTTTAAAAGGCAATAAAACATCAGAGGGTAGAGCTAGAACCTGACCATGTTAAACGTAATGCCTACGTTAGATGAGGAGTATGAGGTGGAAGACGGGGCAGAGGAAGCATATGTAAGAGAAGCTAATAAATCATACACAACATTGATACAATTTACGTTTCAAAAGAGTCTAGGGGAGAGAGAGGAAAAGGCTCAAATGAGAGAATTAATTACAGGCCTATTTCACACGATCCAGAACCAAAATAAGGAAATATATACCCTTATGGGGGCCAAAAAAGAGTTAAGGTAATAGAGATGAGGCAGACTTTATGCCGAAGTAACTAAAATAATGACAGATAAACCAAAGACAGAGATTACTAAAGGAAGTGAAACAAAACAGAAAATAACACAAGCTCTAATAATTAAACCAATTGATGAAGGGAAAACCTCGAATTTCACAAAGAAAGAATTGCAAAAAAATATTAACTTAGAACAAATTAAAGTGGGCATCAAAAAGTAAAAAATATCTTCAATGGGGGTATATACATAGAAACAAATAACCTTGAAGACCTTGTCGTCTTAATGGGAGAATTGTCAAAAAACAAAGATATAAATGAGAAATTCAATTTTAATAAACCAAAACTCAAAAACCCAACCATTTTAGGATATAATATCTCGAATGATACATCTAATGAAGAAATACTGGAAATTGTCAGAAAAATTATATGCAAGAAATGAACAAGAATTCCTTAAAATCAGGACATCATATCCGGGAAGAAATGGTAAAAATATAATTTTGGAACTGGGGCCCAAAACTTTTAAAAAGATAATGGAAAAGAAAAAGATTTATACAGGATGGAAAATAATTTCAGTGAAAGAACTTTTAAAACCCACTCAATGCTACAAATGTGGCCGATTTGGCCACGTAGCTACATATTGTAGAGACTCAGAAGAAACAAATTGTGCAAGCAAAGAACATAATTTTAAAAATTGCAAGAATGAGAAAAAATGCATAAATTGTCTTACTCACAATAACAAATTCAAAACCAATTTTGATACTGGCCATAGCTGCATTGATAAGAACTGTAAATTATACGATAAGGAATTAAAAAACCTGCACAACAAAATTAACTATGGATAGTAACCTCGAACATAACATTATAGAAGGCTCTCATATCAATCTTGGGAACCCAATAGCAGCTATGGCTCAGTTAAATCAAACCATTATAAATCAAAATTATGATTTTTATTCTCTGAACGAACCATACTCATATAAAAATAATATTATTAATATACCCTCATCTTATAAGATACATGCCTATGATACAAACCCCAAAGCAGCAATAGTGACGCATCAGTCTCATACTTCCCTCATTGTGCACATTGATTCATCCCTGGTAATTTTGGAACTGGGCATTAGAGGAAAATCGTTTATACTCATTTCAGTTTATTGCTCGCCCAGCGAGAATATCGAAACTAATCTTATTGTTATTCAACAATATATTCATTCCTATCAATCAGCACAAATTATAATATGTGGAGACATGAATGCTAAATCTAGAGTGTGGGGCAGACGAGACCTTGAGAGCAGGGGCCAAGCCATTCTTGGGTTTTGCACTCTTAACGATCTTTATGTTCAAAATGATCCAGCCTCCCCTCCCACTTTTTGCTCCACGAGAGGGGAGAGCTGGATTGATTTAATACTTACTAAAAATATCCTAGAGGACTTAAATATTTTAGTCTTGGATGAAATTAGCAACAGTGATCCTAATATGGTCACTGCTGAATGGAAAACTTTCACCGGGGGAAATGAGAGAAATAATATAAATGTAAAAAAACTGAATTGGCTTAAACTTAAAGTGAACATCTCACAGTATTTGAATAAACATTATAATACTATTGACTTCAGTCATATTGAGGACTTAAATAACTATATCAAAGAAATTCAGAGCTCCATCCACAATATTATGAAGAACTTAAATAATAGTAAAACTAAAAAGAATAAAAACGCTATCTGGTGGACGCCTGGTCTTAGAGCCCTTAGGTCCAGAGTAAGGGCTCTCAGGCGTTTGTACCAAAAAGAACATGAACCACATATTAGAGAAACTAAAAGACTGAAATTCAAAGCTTTACAGGCTAATTATAAAAAAACTATTCTTTTTCAAAAAGAGAATGTTTTAAAAACTTTATTAGCGGACTAGTTACAAAAAATATATTTTGAAAGAATTTTAAAATTTTTACCAATAAAGTTACTAATAGTAAAATATACAAGCCAATAATCAATGATATTGATACTATAAGCACTATTAAAGACACTGTACAAAATATTTTGGAATATCATTTTCCATTGAAAAATTATTCTGAAGAAATTTCTCTTATCCCATTGAATTCAGAGGAATTCATCGAACTCAAACAACCAGAGCTTGAGGGTGCTCTATTTGATTTAAAACACAAAAAGGCTCCAGGATTCGATGGTATTCCAAACGAAATTGTAAAAGAGATGTACTTAGAGAATAAAATTTGGTTTGTTGGTCTTTTTGATTTTCTTTTGTCATATGCAATATTTCCAAATGAATGGAAAATAGCAATGGTCACCCTTATTCCAAAGCCCAAAAAGGATTGCCTCACACTATAGGCGAATTTGCCTTTTACCCACATGGGGAAAACTTTTTGATAAAATTATTTCCAGACGCACCTCTTATTATTTGGAATCTTGTAAATTTTTTTAGCAACAATCAATATGGTTTCAGAAAATGTAGATCTACAGTATCTGCTTTTCAAAATGTAAAAAATTATATAGAACAAGCATCCTCTGAGGGAAATATGGTTTGCATTATATCAATCGATTTCAAAAATGCGTTTAATTCTGTTAATTGGAGTATTTTAAGGCGGAAGATCGTTGATCTCCCCTTCCATCCTACCTTAAAAATGTTCTTTTGGACTTCTTGAATAATAGGTTTATTAAAAATGGAGACACTGAATTTCAATATAATATGGGTGTTCCACAGGGATACTGTTTAGGCCCTCTTCTGTAGAACATCTTTATTAACTATTTGTTGGAAATTGAATTTGATGGTGGCACAACAATTCAAGCCTTCGCTGATGATGTTGTGGTGTTATTGAAAGATAAAGTTTTTTACTTATTTAAAAACAAAAGTTTACAACCTTTGAGAAGTATCATAAATTGGACCAGATTAAATGATCTCAGCATTAACTACGAAAAAGCAATTTCACTATAGTTTCTAAAACCAAATTTTTCCATATTCCTATCATGAAAATTGATGATTGCAGAATCTCGTACAAAAAAGAATTCAAATATCTGGGAATTATATTAGATAATAAGTTAACATGGAGCCCCCACCTTAATTATTTCAAAGACAAAATCAATAACATATAGCACAAACTAAACAGACTAAGTAGAGTTACTTGGGGTCTAACTCCCAAATTAAAAAGATATTTATAACAAAATCATTGAAAAAAAAAAAAATTATTACGTATGGATTCGAAATCTGGTATAAAGGCACCGTTAAACAGGATCTTAAGCTTAGACAAATTCAAAGATTGGCACTTTTAAATATTACCAAGGCATATAAAACTGTTTCAACAGATGCACTTCAAGTTCTTGCTGGTGTTCCACCAATTGATTTAAAATTAAAAAACCTTATGAAGATTTACAACCTTAAAAATTTGAATGGTAGTTTTCCTATTGGAAATTCTTCTATTATGGCTGATGATTTGGAGAAAAGATGCTTGAACATTCCACCTTGGGAAACAATTCATTTTACTTGGAATAGTTTTTCAAATAATTACTTAAATACTATTTATACAGATGGTTAAAAAAAAAGACGGTAGAACAGGTTTTGCATTCGTATACTTTAAAGATGGCATAGAAATCTACAGAAATCTACAAAGAACAAGTGATCATGCAACTGTCTTTACTACGGAGTTACTGGCAATCAGTAGCTCTGTAGATTATATCATCCAAAATAATTTAGATAAAGTTACTATTGTCACAGATTCACAGTCTGTCTTGATGGCACTTTCTAATATTAACAATAACAACTATTATGCTTCATCTCTTAAAAATAAAATAAGATCATATAAAAATAATATAACATTTGAATGGATAAAAGCCCGTAAAGGCTTTGTTGGGAATGAAACAGTGGACCTGTGTGCAAAACAGACCACTAAAAGGAGCACAATTGACATCAATATTAAATTTTACTTGACTCAAATTAAAAAGATTATTAACAAAGAAATAAAAGAAGAATGGCAGGTTGCGTGGAATTCTTCAGACAAGGCGCGACCCCTTTTTCAGATCTTCCCTAAAGTTAGTTTAAATAGGTTAAATGGAGACTTCCACTTAAATCAGATACTCACTTCGCATGGAGCTATGGCAAGTTACCAAAATAGATTCTTTGGAAAGTCAGCTACTTGCCCTTGTGGTGACGCAATAGAAGATGTCAACCATATTATTTTTATCTGTAAAACATGGAATGATGAAAGGAAATTAAACTTTCCCAAAAACTATAAGTCCATGTCTCTTCGTGAACTTCTCAAAATAAATAAAACAAAATCTTCAATAAAAAATATTATAGAAAAGATTCCTACAGTCAATCGAACATCTATAAATAGATCTTGACTGTTTCTTTCACTTTTGTTTGTTGTCTTCTCTTTGTTTTACAGGAAAGTATTCCTGTTTAAAAAAAAAAAAAAAAAAAAAATTTACTCCCTGAGTTGGAGTCGGTTTTTCTTTGAGGCATAAGGTCTGCTTGTTAAAATAGGATGGCCCGATGGCCCACTTAACGTTTATTCTGCCCACTTGAATTCTTTGAATTGGAGTTGGAGCAGCGTAGCCGGCCAGCAGGTGGGCCTATTGGGTGACATCCTATTTTCTTTTTTTTTCTTTTTTTCTTTTTGTTTCTTTGTTTTGGGGTTAAGATCATCCATTCTCTTTTGATATTTTGATTAAAAAAAAAAAAATATAGAGAGAAAAAAAAAAAAAGTTACTAAATCTTCCAGTCAGATTTTAGTCGACATATTTGATTAATTTATTTATTTGATGATTTTGGTTGTGGTACTAGTTGTTACCCTAAATTTATACCCTATTTTAAGTTTGTACGGAGCGGGCTTGCTATCGCGACACGCTCTGACGTTCCGGATGTTTCTCGTGAAACAGGTCGGTAAAATTAATAGAATATGATATTTTACTATAATTTATTTAGGCTCCGAAAATGTGTCCTTTTGGCAAAATTTTCTAACAGTTCAATGACTGTCGTCCCATTTTTTTTGTCAATAACTACAATTTGCACACAGACTTTTTCTGTATTCCAAATTTTCCATTTTCAAATTTTTGATAAGGTCACTCTGTTGCATTTAAATTGTTTTGCAGCTAATGTCGTTTCACCTTTGTGCAACTTTTCATTTTTCTGTTGTCTCCAAGAGTTCCATAATTACAACTCGATCTTCGCTTGAGAACTTTACAACTGGTTGATATTCAACTGAAATAAAACGATTGATTTCGATCAGCGGATGAAATTAGAAAAATATAATTCGTCCTACAATTTATAATCTTCATATCTGATAAAGAGATAAAAAATCTTCTTGAGTAACACAGTTATTTATTTGGCTTTCTGTAAAGGTTTTCCATTTCTTATCTTAGAGTTTATCTCTCTTTCTTTTTTTTCCGACCCATTCGTACGCATCGCATAAGGCTTTGTTTGTTTTCGTAAAAATAATTACCACTTTTTCATTAACAAGCTTAATATCATTTTTTTTTTCTTTTATTTCAACAACTTTCATTTTCAAGCTCAATATATTTTTTTTTATTTCAACAACTTTCATTGTCAAGCTCAATATCATTTTTTTATGGAGATAATAAGCCGAATTGTGAATATGGGAAAGAAAAATGAACACTGTTTTTGTTAATTTTTCTTTCCCATATTCAGAATTCGGCATAACATCTCCATCAAAAGCATGTTTGGCAGGTTTCTTTGGATTCGTTTTTTCGAACATTTTTGTGAAATATTCACTAAAATATTCAATAGGTTTCAAAAGTATAATTTGCGAACTATACGCAGGAAATTATGGTATTATTTTCGTGTGATTACTATTAAAGCATGTTTTTACGGGATTTATACCAATCGGAGCGGCCTGGGAACGGTTGCTGAATTTGCTGACCCGATGAGAAAACCAAATCGAAAGTTTCTTGTCTATGACGGCACTCAACACGACGAATCTGTAGGCTGGGGAATCTTCCGGTCTGTTTTGAGGAAGATCTCTCGTTGCCCTCCCTAAATCCCCTTGTTGCATTCTTTCTTGGGGTGTTCACTGAAAATAGTTGCGGCAAAATGTGTGTGCAGTGTAGCAAGATTGCCTTTTAAATGCTGGATCTGGTACATTTCTGCCTTTTCTGCGGCAAAGGATCTTAGGCCAAAACGCGGGCACTTCGAAAGCAATAACAAGACTATTAGTGACTATTTTAAACGCTCCAAAAAGTAAGTTCCCCGAAATTGACACATAAGATGGTTTTTTTTTTTTTTCTGTTGTATATCGGTGGGCGTCGTGCTCCACTGATGTATGCTAAGAGCAGCCGACCGATGGGTGGACACTGTCTTCTGGGAGGACTTACAGGGGTAACTGCCTCACATGTGAGTGTCATATGGGATAAAACACAGCAAACTCTCACCAGAGAGCCTGACTATCGACACGAGGCGCTTTACAAATACGTGTCTCAAACTAATTCTAAATGGCTGCAGTCTATTCTACAGAGCAATATAAGCTCGTTTTTCCTTTGCAACTTAAGTAAAGAAAGTAACCAGTCAGTTACATAGGAACGGCAGGATGACCGTGAAAGCGACCAGCCATCACGCCACTAATGACAGTGGACATTGCAAATTGTAAAAATCACTTGAGATGCATGATCATGGGAAAGTTATGCTGATCCCAAACTGGCAACTGATCTATTTTGTTACTACTCCATGGTTTGTATGGGTCACAAACCCATTTGCTGAAAACATAAAATCCCACCTTCTTTCGATCAGTTCGAGAGAGGTTCATGGACATGAAAGAAAGTACAGTCCGAATGGAAAGAAAAACCACTTCATAATTTGGATTGAAAACCGAATGTCCAAGCGATGTAAGCACATCAATTTTATCTTTGGGTTCTACTCACCTGTAGGAAGTTTGCAATGACAAAAATTAAAACCATGTGAGAACATAAATTAAGAGTTAGAACCAGATCTTTGAACAGGGGCATATAACCAGAATTTTGCGATATAATGTACTCACAAGGTTCACATTAAATTCTGATTAAAAACTTCAATTTTTTGTAATTGGAATGTATGCACAGTAAAACAGCTAAGTAATAAATAATAGGATTTTTGATTTACACACATGCGCATATATATGTGTGTTACATATTATATGTTATTCTCGTGTCAGGCACATTCGATTGAAGAGTCTTGGGGAAGGGGGCGTTGCTGTAGAGGGTTGCAGATGTTACAGCAACCGGGAGGGAATCAGTGCCGATAAGCGTCCTGAGAGCGAGCTCAGGTGCGAACCTTATCTGGAGGCGCGCGCGGGCGCTCGGTTCCCACGATCGGCGGCCTACAAAGGCGGGAAGAAGGGGTGGCCCTTCATTCCTCCACCATGAAAGCCTTCCTGCTCGCCGCCTTCCTCGTGTGCGCCACCCTCGCAGTGAGTACTCGCTTCATCAATTGTTCTTTTGGCTCTTTTTGGTTCTCCCTCCCACAACAACGTTAATAATCGAAACAAGTAATAATAATAATAAAAAAAAAAAATTTTAAGTCAATTCCTACTTTTTTTCACTCTATTGCAGAAAGTCCTTTATAAATAATTTTCATACGTTTTTTTTTTTTAAGTTTATCTGGCGCCATTTATTGGTAGATATGTGCCACTTAAATCCAAGAAAAACTAAAATGAATGAATTAAATTTAATGAATGAATGAATTTTTGAAAAACTGCATTAACATCCAGTGTCATCCACTACAAGTTCAAAAATGTATTTGGACTTGAGTGGATGAATAAAAAGTATTTCATTGACGATTGAAAATTTGAACAAGATATAGATAGGGAGAGTGTGAGCTAATAGAAGGAATTGAAACACTAATAAAAATTGAATGAAAGGGACTGCACAGTTTATAGCATTGCAAAAATAAAATTTTACGAAGAAAAACATAATAATAAACAGATTGCTACCAACAAGTTAAAAAAAAAAAAAAATCCAGATTTCACATTTTTTATCGACTTCCTCCTCCACTTCATTTCAGGTATCACCATAGAGCAGTCATAAAATAGAGTGCGTCTCTCTATTCTAAAAGAACAGAAAGTTGGGGCAAACGTCTCCCTTCCTTTTCGTACTAGAGTTGGCGCTGCATCGCCCCTTGGCTTCTTTTCCCTGCGCTCATTGATTAAGAAAATGTAAACATGTTACGAAGGGATGTAGAACATTCTAATTCTCAAGTCCTACAATCATTTAACTGTTTGCTTATCAAAGATAAAAAGATACAAGAAATGCTACTTTTGCTTATAACTCTGATCATTTAGTGTGAAAACCAAAAAAGTTGATATAAATGAATATTTTTTTAATAATTTTGGAATGAAAATTTATTAATAAAACTATAAATCCCAAATATTTGAAAAAAATTAATTTTACATTTATTGACAAAATAATGAACTCTTTCTTCTGAAAATCGTTGTAGGATAGCAGGTTTTTTTTTTCCCTTTGAGCCAACAACAAGGATTGTTGCCGAATATCGCCAAGCTGCCATCTCATACGTTAAAATACAACGTAAATATCACGTGAGACGTATGATCACATGAGTATTATATTACATTACTACTCTATGGGTATTATCCTTCGTCAATCTACAGATGACGACCCAAAGCGCTCCACATTTTGTAGCTAATATTCATTTGAGATCTTAATAGCACGTCTTATTTTGTTCATACAATATTAGCAAATTTATAACTGTTTAGTTTATTAATAAATTCCCTTAATATGATTTTCTGTTAGTTATATAGCATAATCATTAATCTTATAACATTCCTTTTTACTGGACAAAGTATTTAAATCTGAATGATTCTTTATTTTCGTTTTTTATCACTGTTTGATTATTTAATTTTTATTAATGTGCAATTTTTTAATGTATCTTGGCAATCCTCAAACTAAGGTATAATTAAGATTAACTATAGGTAAATAAAGGAGAGGAAAAAAAAAGAAAGAGACTTAAAGAAATAATGGGTTTTTTACGCAGTTTATTTGAGATTGTTTGTCACCTTAACTCATCCTAAAATGTGTCTAACTATCTATTTTTTTCTTTCTTCATTATGTTTGCTTGTACTAAGCATTAAAGTTAAAACTAAAAATAGGGACGTCCCATATTTTATTCTTCTAATGCCTGATCAACCTGAAATCTGATAGGAGAAATTTATTAAATTATACAAAATAAATGAAAAAACTAGAAAAAAATGAGAACTGCATGTCTTTTCTGACTTACTACAGCGTAGTTGCAAAACGCGTTCGCGTTAAAGGGGATGCATGTTGCTGCCCGAAAAGCAGTGCCCATTTCAAGTCAGCAAATTGCATGTCCCTCGGTGTTCAGTGCGGGATTTTCCACTGGATTAATTCTTGATGTCTCAGATGCTCCAATAAAGGGGAAGAATGATGAAAACAGGCTCTTTGTTAAAATACTACATACTCACCATTATTCAATTCCTACTGTTAGTTCACTAAAAGTTACTGTTACTTGTGCAGTTCCAGCTAAAAAGATTTATTTTATTGAACATTCGCCATTGAAACATAAAATGCCTTTTTCTATTCTTGCGTATATCAATACGAATTAACAGCTGTATTAAAACTTAAAACTTTTCGCTTCTGGTCTGTACCAATACATTTTTCAACATCATCAAAAAAGGAGTCTTGTCGTGTCAATATGAGCAATGTCTTTTAGTAATTGTTTTTATGGTAAAATTCTATATTATTATTGTATATGTTGGACTATGTTGGACTGTGTGTGGTCTCCGCACCTGACCGGATGGGTCACAGCTGGGGATGAAGGGGATATATGTGGAAAATATTTTAATTGGCAGGGGTCCTAAAACACTTCGAGGCCAGATGGGTCAAGAAATCAGTTGATCAAGACGGGGACTTGATTTATGGACGGGGAGCGTCTGCCCAACGGATATAGACCCCCCCCCAGAATGAACTATAAAATGGAGGTGATGGACATCGCAAGTGGAGAGAGAGAAAGAATAGAGACGAGGAACGGAGACTCCATGGCTTAAAGGAACGTGACTGATCGAGGCTGAGAGACAGGTACCTTGTCCAGCGTAAAATAGAGATATTTAACTGTGACGGGCTGCTCTGGCATACTTCTATGATTTAACTGGTGAACCCCTGGCAGCAGCGTAGCTTGAAGGAAGAAAGTGTACAACCCAAGCTACATTATATAGTCAAGTTTCCCTTGGTCTCCTGCTGACACAAGAGCCCCATGAGCGGTTGGGCGGAGCACCTTTGCTGCCAAGACGTTGATCCGGTGCGTATAGAGCATTATTATCACTAAAAACATTAAAGTTAACCAAAAAGAAAAGGAGCCCTTCTTCCCCAGCGGTCGTGGCAAATTTTGAAACTGTAAGGTGAATCACCTTGTTATTATATTATTGAACATTAATTTAGAATTGCAAGCAACTGCATAAATTATATTTTATTAAAGGCATTGTTTGAATTATACTTTTATTGATTAAATTAATTAAATGATTTTAATTTCTAGCTATCTATTGTAAATATCAATAAATGCATTTTTGTTTATATTTTAAATTATGAAATCTTCATCTGTGTGTTATTTCATGTGTGTTTCCTTTTCCAACTTACATAAGTCTCTGAAGGTATGCGAATTAGTTGATTTAAAATGTGGTATGGGTTATTGCGGAATTTCATAATGGTTATCGTGTGTTAAATAAACGATGTAGCTAGTTTATAGGATCGGGTATTGTTAATGTGTATGTTTAAAAGTAAATGACAACACCACAGTCTGTATTTGAATGTAATGCGTATCTCATGAAGTTTTGAGGACTTCCCGTTTTCAAATTTCATGAGTATTGGCACAATTCTGGCGTCCACCAAGAACTTGTTTTTTTCAATTCCTACTATTAGTTCACATTCTCCTATATATATCTTTCATAAAATATCCTTTAATATCCATATAAATCTTTCATAATATAATCCTATATAATCGTTCATAAAATACTTTCTATTTATCCACTCTAGTTCAAATGCATTTTTTTCAATTTGTAGTGGATGACACTGGATGTTAATGCAGTTTTTCGAATATTAATTCATTCATTAAATTTAGTTTTATATGGGAGAAAAACATTTCTTTTATATAAGATATTTAGTAGGATATAAATTTACGAATAAGTACCGTCAGTGGCGAAGCGTGTAGATCGCTGGAAAAAAATTATTTTTCAGATTCTTTTTTTTTTTCATTTTATATTAATTGTAATTATTTAATAAAAAGTAACTAAAATAAAATTTTTCTTTGTTGACCTAAGTGGGAATTGACTTAATTTTTTTTTTTTTTTATATTACTTGTTTGTTACTGCAACTGTGATTGTATTGTGTTGCAGGTGTGCGAGGGCGGCAAGTGTGACAGCCAATCAGACTGCGCCGATGACGAATGCTGCATCCAGATCACTCGATTCGTGGGCGCCACCTGCCGGAAACTCAAGCAGAAAGGTACGATCATGTGGGTTCTGTCAATTTTCTAAAAGTAGTGAAATTTTCAAGGCAACAGAATTCTCTCTATCTCATTTTGTAGTTTTTAAGAAAACGTATGTTTCATGAAAAAGAAACATTCTTTAACTAATTAATTTAACTCATTTATTAATAAACTAAAAACATTAATTTAACTAATTTAATAATTTAATTAATAAAATTTCTTTCCTTTTTCAATTCCTTCTATTAGTTCACACTCTCCCTATATATATTTTGTTCAAATTTTCAATCGTTCATACAATACTTTTCATTCATCCACTCAAGTTCTAATGCATTTTTTAACTTTTTCAGTAATTAAATTTAGTTAATTAATTCATTTTAGTTTTTTAAATTTAAGTTGCATATATCGACCAATAGATGGCGCCAGATAAACTTAAAAATATGAATGGAAATTATTTATAAAGGACTTTCTGCAATATAATGAAAAAAAAAAAAAAAAAGAAGGAATTGACTTATATATATTTTTTTTATATTACTTGTTTAATAACTAATAACAGTTTTTGGTACTTTTCATCTAAAGCGAACTTGGCGATAGGATACACCGCTGGCGCAATTCGGGCGTACGATGCGTCGCCAAATGTTACATGGAAACGATATTGAGTTTGTCTATTCTGTCGCTACTAAATTAACAATGTATCATTTTTAAAATTTCAAAAATGTTTACAGTATTGAACACGTATCATTTCATACTTTTTAGAAAAAAATAATCTTAAAAGTAAAACTTGTTTTTTTTCCAAGCGTTCATTTAAAACTTTTTAAAGGATTATTTTCATTTCAAGATGGCGAGCGAATGAATTCTTACGTTATTGAATGCAAGACACATACGATTGAATGGTGTAGGAAGGTGAATTTCGAACTGCAAATTCATGCACTCTAGTGAACATGCGAACCTGTAACTTACACCTGACTGTAATGCTAGTAAGAAGTAAGCACAGAGCACATTATTTATGAGAGGTGAAGCGGTGGACCCAAGCTATGAAGGAGAGAAAAGGCTCAAATTTAAGAGACACATTATATAATAATTGTTTATCTAACAGGAGCAATAATTGCTAATGTTTTTTAATAACGAATGCCTTTTTTTTTTTATAGATTATCATTTCAACTATAGAATCACCTATTAAATATATCTCATTAATTAAGTAAGTTACGTACGAAATAAATAAATTACTGCGTTCCATTTATTAGAGTCTACACATTAACTGCCATTATAAAAGAAAACGTACCCAATTTTTTTTCATTACTTTACAAAATTCTTTGTGGAAACAATATCTCTCTGAAATAAACCATCTAATGGGAAAAGGAAACAAGTAACCTTGAAATAATTCATGGAAAACGCGTAACTTGAAATCCTTATATTATAGAAATTCCCTCCTATTGACGGACATGTGACTTACACCTAACTGCAATGTTAGCAAGAAATAAGCGCACAGTAAGTTCTCCACAATGCACATCTCACCTCCGTACCTAGGGCTAAGTAGCCTTCCACCAGTTAGAAGGGTGGGCCTTATGCATGCCACGAACATCTCCCCGATAGGTGTTGGTAGAAGACAGTGTCTTCGAGGAGGACTTTAAGGGTTAACTGCTCCAAATTTTCGTGTCGTAAGGAAGAAAACCCTGAAAAACTCGCACAAAGCAACCTGACTATTGTTGTTGAGAGATGCTTTCCACACCCCAATCGCCATCATGTCTCCTCGTTTCTGAAATCAGTGACTACAACAATGTCGCTCGTGGATTCGAACCTCAATTTTACTGCACGATAGCTAAGAGAAATAAGATCTAACATCGCACTGCAATGTTGCTGTGGAATCGATAAAGTAAAAAGTCTATTTATTTCTGCGTTACGATCCCTATTTTTTTTGTGTTTCAGGTGAGCATTGCTTGACCGAGACGACCATGAACGGAGACAACTACCTGTTCGCGTGCCCCTGTGTGTCCAGCCTTAAGTGCAGACCCGAGAAGGAGACTGATCACAACGGGGTGAGTGGTTTTCCATTCATAGTGTCTTCTTATAACTTCAAGGTCAAACTGGCACCTTGTCAATGTCTCCCTGCCCTGCCAAATGTGCATGGAATCCATGCCACCTGGCTACATCTGAGGCAGAAAGCACTATCACAATTTTCTTTTCTTGTATCATAACAGTTCTTTGAAAACCACAAAATTATTTTTCCGAGATAAAGGGAAAAAAAACTCAGAAAAACTAAGTTCTACTGGTGAATAATGTATTTGTTCCCACTCATAGTTAATTGGTTTATTTCATGTTTCAATATAATAAGTTTAGGGAATGTGTTGTTGAATATGTTCCTTTCTTTCTCCCCGCAAACGAAATAACACGTTTCTACATAATAGTTTCTACACTACATAGAGCAAACAAATCTTTCAAATAATTCTTTTTATCAACAAGTAAATTTTTCAGCCAAGAGCAGCTTCCCTATTATTGTACACTTAATTCTTTTTAAAGTTATCGTGTACTCTTCGTAATGATACCTGAAGCGACTTTATGAGAAGCTACAACTTAACACTGCAGTCTGTTTTTTTTTTAACACGTCGGAAATGTTTTTTTTGGGGGTGTAAGGATATGCAAACCCTGTCGGAAAAAAAAAAGAAGACTGCTACAAGTGGACTAACGCACAAATTTAACATCCTTTTGCAATATTCTTGTATTATTCTTGTATTCAATATGCCAGCAATATTCTTGTAATTAAGAGTATTTCATCATTTTTTAGGGAACTAGACATTCTTGTCTTTTAACCTTCGAAAACGAAATACTTGTAGATAAAAAAAATTGCCAACCGACTGCTGGTAAAAAAGCGTTAAGCTATCTAAAAAATACTTTGAAATTCTTGCCTAAAACTAAGTGAGTGCAATCTATTCCACATTGCAAAATAAGCTCTGCTTTCCTGTTTAACGCAAGTAAACAAAGACCATGAAAGTGACCAGCCATCATGTCCCTGTAAAAATCCTCTACCGCTGTTTCCACTAAATTAATAGTTTAAAAAAAATATAAGAAAACACGCTTTTAGAATTAATCAAACTAAAAAATAAAAAATGATTGTTAACATAAGAATAAAATGACTGACGAGAAAAATGAATGTCACTGTTCTAAACGCGTGGGGTGTTCGATATCAGTCGTTATAATTTTTCACTCGTTTCATTCCGAAATGCAGAGTTAGTTTAAAAACATCATACAAAAGCGCTTTTAGAACAGTGACATTCATTTTTTCGTCAGCAATTTTATTCTTATGTTAACAATTATTTTTTAGTTTGATTAACTCTAAAATCGTGTTTTTAAACTATAATATTTAAATGAGGTCCCGGTACGGAGGACTGGAACTATAGTTCTTACAATAATTTAATTGTGAGTAAAACAAAGGCTAAATGCGAATAGGTCGAGCCAGCCAGTATTCGAACAGGGAATCTCCTGATCCGTAGTCAGACGCGCTGTGCCACTGTCCCACGTAGGCTTGAAAGTCTTAGGTACTTTCATTCTACATGGGTTAAATTGCTCTTCATAAGTTAAAATAAAATTCTGGCGATCCTAATCAGGATGAGATAATAAACTTATCAAAATATTTTAGTGTCGTCGGTCCTTGGAAAGTTCTATAACGTTTAAATTAAATCTGCATCGCTTAAAGTAGGGCAAAATCGAGCCCAAAGAGTCCATTACAAACAAACAAACATACCGGTGAAACTAATAAAAGTGTATTAAAAAGAGGAGCCTTTCGACGTCCGTCCAGACTGCAGAGGAATCGGCTTTCTATGCGCCGCTCATTACTTTCGCGTCTCGAGTGTGGTTTTATAGAGCAACATGGAGCGCACTATTGCTGAATCATTTCTTCAAAAATCCATATCGGAAGATGTTCAGGTCATTGAGCACATACCTCAGGTTTGATGAGTATCTCAATATGTCTGGGGACATCTATATGCATTACAAACGGACAAGAAAACTCTTTCAACAAAAAGAACCGTCTTAAAGTGAGAGTAAAAAATGGTTGCCATGGTAACTGCACCGAAAACATGTACAAAAAATAAATATTTTTAAATTTAACAGTGTGTCCTTCTGCTTCGAATCCATGAGTATTCATCGCACCCTGTAGCTTATGGTTCGGTTTGGTGCTCAACTCTCGGGCCGCTCCAACCCCTAATATATGTCAAAATTAAAATATTAATTAATTTATTTTAAGTTTAACTTTCTAAAACTGACTTCAGTTTGATGCAGGAAAATTGCAGGCATTTAAGATACGATGATATTCAATAACAACTAGAAACAACTTGGGAAATTGTATTTTTAAAATTTCACTCTTCCGAAAAATAATAAAAACCTTCGCTTGAAATATTAATAAATAAATAAATAAAAAATTTGATAGAATTGTTTTTCATACAGTTTGGAAGAAGCGGAATGAAGACTTTTGAATGGAGTATGTTAGTAACATTATGCAATTTTAAAATCATAAAAGTAAGAAATGTTTAAGATCATTTGGTCCGTTTCGTTTGACACGATCGTTGTAAATAACGCCAATAGATTCAAAATCCACCATGATAATATTCCTTAACATGGGTCATCTCTATGTTGAGAATGAATCACTATTATTGTAAAACCTTAGCATGAGAAATTTTGCTCATATTCTAGCCTATTTGAAATGTATTTGTAAAAAAAAAAATTTAAATCAGTTGCAGCACTCCTTCATTATATCGCGCAGGAAACAAAGAAAAATTAGATATAACCGACGATTTTGTCTAAGTTGCGGGACTTTAAAAAAAACCCAAGATATCTGAATATGAAGTATAACAAGAAATTTTGATTCTATAAAATATTTAATCAAAATAATTTTTAAAATAAAAATAACTAATCATTTTTCGTGTTTTTAACGCAGTCAAGTACCTTAAACTCATTATCAGATTGATTTATTTCATTACTTTAACCTCACAGCAAACTATCGTTGTCATTCGATCAAAGATTTCATCGCTGTGCGCATATCCAGCATGAGCATAAATGTGCTTCATGCTCAGAGTAACGAAATAAGTGCGTGTGTGATATGGGCTTAATAATGCTTGTACATTGACGGACCTCGAGTTCCAATTGATATTTTATTTTGAAGTACTAATACAACTGTCCTAATTTAAAATATTTTGTTTTCTCAGATCGTGACCTTCCTGAACAGTCGATGCGGAGACGATTGAAGCAGAAAATTGGAAAATTTCTGAAATAAAATGTTTTGTTGATTATCTTTGAGCGTTGTTAATCATTCGTTATATTTATTATACTTTATTTTTGTAATTTTGGTTTACACAGACCAGAACTGAAATCCCCATCATTTAATTCATTACTTTTATAAGCTACAGTCTTTTACAACCACTTGGTTCATTTAACTTAACTCTTTTAACCTGAGTTGAAAGAAACGTATATCTTCATTTCGCTCTTTTGATAAACCTTTAGTTCATTATACTCTTCTTCCTTACCACCAATGAAAATTGCAGCGAGAAGTTCTAGAGCCAACCAAACAACACATTCCTTTTCATACAGAATTAAGTACCAGAGTAATACATAATTTTCAAGAAATATCCCTTGGAAGACAAGGAATTAGGCAATAAATTTTTTTTTTTTTTGTCAAGTTGATTTTATTCAAAAAAAAAAAAAAAAATCTTGAAAATCATCCCTTCTGGGCTATGGAGTTTCTATCGCCACAATCGATGTTCCCTAAAATCGCATCTGAGCATCCTTTTTCATTTCCTCTTATGAGCTGCAAAATGTCCATTTTTCAATCCTTTCATCGCCTAATCAAATGGATAAACATAAGCTACAGAAAAAAAAAGTTCACAGAGGTTTCAAAAGGTAGAAAATATACATTTAGTTTTAATACAGACTGCCGGTCACTTGAGGCCGTGTTGAAATTCTAAATCTGTTAATTATAATAATTAATGACTAATCTGTATGAATAATATTTTCGTTTTCTTTACAGCTGGAATAAATGAATTTTATTAGAACGGCTGAGAGTTACAAAAAAAAAAAAGTGGCAAATTATAAAACAAGAAATAGATTTAAAGAATTTCAATTCATCACGTATGTATACATGATATAGGATTTATTTTTACAACGGAACATGAATAAAAATCACAGAGGGGATAAATAAATTCATTTTCACAAACGTCATTGAAAAAAGAACTGATATGAAACCACTTTCCATTTATTGTGAAGATTAAATAAACAGTGATATTTATTATTAGTGATTATTTATTAATATTTATCATAAATTACGTTCAAAAATTCCTTTAATAATATTTTTTTTTCCCAACCAAATTGGTTCAACTCATATTGCTCTATATCTTCAAACTTTAGCAATGTTCCACTTCCGTACATTTTATTGAAATATGTAAAATAATTGATTAATACTTTTCTATGTATATGTAATGTAGTTAAGTTGTTCTTTCAGATGTTCTTTGGCTCAACAATTTCATAATTCACAAGAAATGAGGTTTTCCAGAGAAAAATTTTTAAAATTAAAATTCATAATATATACAAATTTATTATTTTTAATATTTTAAATTATGAAATATATATTTTTTTCCGCTAGAAAGCCATAAAAATTCAAAATAGGATATTCAAGTGATTTGGTTTTGACACAATGCTGGTTTTAAATTCTACAATTCAAATATTTTTTTCATGAAACGTCTGTGGAAGATGATTAGGTGAATGGATGCTTTAAGTAATAACTTTAATTTTTACTTGTTATCACTTGCATTTTTTCGTGGACGTTAAAAATCTCATAACGGAGGAGTATCCTATTCGGATTCGAGAAAAACCATTTGCATATCACTAGTAAGTATGCGTTCCTATTTATTTGGAAAATTAATGCATTATCTGAATGAAATAAATATGAAGCTCTTCCTGCAATAGAATTTTAAGCAATTTCCATGTCAATCAAATCACGACAGTTAATGGATCTTTAAGGAGCCAGTCTTTGCCATTGTGGCGACCAGAAAAAGGTTCTATTTCAGAATCATATAGTTGAATATACATTTTGAGATGACGTACTAAGAGAAAATGTTTTCCTAAGATACAAGAACTATTGGACGTAGACATTTCATTTGGAGTGAAGAAACTAAATAGAACTGAAAATGACATAACTTATTATAATGGAAATGAAGACAAAAATTAAAATGTTACGATAAGTAAGTTATCGGTACGAATGATCAAAGATAAGAAATTTGCTATTAACAGTTCATATTGCAGAATTATGGTATGGCGAATATCTTCGAACCAGGACAGCATTTTATTATACGCTCACCAGGGAATAAGGCCCGTAAGATGGAGTCTAATAACTTTCTCTTGAGTCACTGATTTTTAAACAGAAAAACTGCTTCAAAATATGAAATGCAATTAAACATTTCCAAGTGCGCAGAAAAAGTCCTTTTCCTGTACATACGTGGATCATAATTTGCTTAAACTCATGTGGGAACATGCGTTTAAGCCATCCAAGCGGGAGTGCTTCACGCTCATCACCATGGCAATAGCAAAAGGTGGTTAGGATCGCTTCTTTTTTCAATTCCTTCTATTAACTCACACTCTCCGTTCAAATTTTCAATCGTTTATAAAATACTTTTTATTCATCCACTCAAGTTCGAATAAATTTTTTTTTTTTTTGAACTCGTAGTTTATGACACTGGATGTGAATACAGTTTTATCAAATATTAGTTCAGTAATTAAATTTAATTAATTAATTTTAGTTTTATATAGGGAAAAAATTTCTCGTAACTAAAATAAAATTTCTCTTTGTTGACCTAAGTAGGAATTGACTTAATTTGTTTTTTATATATATTACTTGTTTTCTATTCTGGAGATCAACCATTGCATTTTACATTTCGATGTATTAAATCGGTGATGAACATTTCTGAGTCACGCCAGAAATATTTCTCAGCGTTTCTTGAAAGCCCCAGAATGATTCATTTTCCACGCGCCGCTGTTATGAACTACTTATTTGGGGACACTGACGACAGAATATTTCAAAAACGACGCATTTTCGGAAGCATCGTTCGAACAAGATGTTTTTCCCGGAACGGCGAGTGTCAATCACGAGCACCTGTTGAGCGGCATCTGCCTGCTGTCATGTAACGACGTGACAATGGAGTGCGTATTCTTTTTTCCTGGTTTTCCACGCTCCAAAAAATACAACGTAGGTCGGCCAAGCAACGGCGTGTGGCTTATTAGAATGCAGCTGAAATTCATGAAAATGATCCACTATGTTTCTATCCATCTCACTTCAAATTTTGTCAATGGACCGAATCCTTATGAACTCGCCAAAATAACAATAAACAATAAAAATACATTCAAAAAGTGAATATTTATTTGATAATGTTTTAAAGCACAAAAAATAGGAGCACTCTCAGTCTACGACGTGTGATTCAAAAATAAAAATGCGCCATTACATGCCCATAGTTGGCTGATATTTCTGCGCATCACTCAACACATGATCCCTTAATTTTACTTCTTTGTTATCAGTTCTGTTCCTTTTAATTCATGCGTGGAAACACTGCACATGCTGCAAAGTAGAATTAACAATAATTCGAACGACACTCGGGAATGTTTGGCACAATCCCTAGAGTACCACGGAAAGATCGAAAAGTACGATAGTAGAAAAATAAGTAAGGGAATGTCTTACAAAACTGGGCTTATTGATTTAAAGATTGGTTTGTTATTTCATTAGAATTTTGAAGTAGATAATTGTGATCAATTTAGTAATAATAAAGTAGGATTTCTACCATATGCTAAGAATGCACATCACAGAACGTCATTCGATCAAAGGCCGATCTCTCTCCTATTCACGCTTCTGATGGGTTGACGTTTGGCGGCGTGCGTTCTTAGTATCTGGGGGAGTACAGTTTTAGGGAGCACGGAATTGTTACTAAAGCCAGCAATGAAAAGTAACCAGATTCACTGAGGCTTGCGGAGAGCCATGTCTTGAAAACAATTCAGATTATAGCATGGATTTCATTTTTCCTACAAATAATTGTGATAAAGTAAATGGAGAATGTATGTAATAAAGTGAGCAGCATAGCATTCAATAACATTTAGTTAGATTTCGGGGAAAAAAATTAATCATTATTTACTATTATTCATAACTAAATATTTTTTTCACAGAAACTTATTGGTCCGACGATCAGGTCATTTTAATACTTTATCTAAAAGCCGTCCTGATTCCAGCGTATTTGGGACAAAGTGATTCGCTCCAGCAAGTAATACTAATTTCTTAAAATCTCTTAAAAGATCATTGCAAAATTAAAATCAATTTACCTCACACAATCCAGCAAGAGGGGTTGAACTTTTAGAAATAATTATATTTATCCAGCTATCAGGTTATATTTACACAATCAGATTTAGAGTAAAAACTGATCCGTGCCGAAAAAGTAATTCCTTCATTTTTACTTTTACATGTATCATTTATTTAAACGAACAGGGATGCTGACAAGAAAGCCTACCTCTACTAGTGTTGACAGCCCTACTTATGTGTGAGTTTATCAAATACTTTAAAAATATGGAATTTTTTCATTTATAAAATTGAAATTTTATTATAAAATTTAGAAACCTCAGTCTCGATAACAGCATGGCCACCTGTTAAAAAAAAAAAAATAAGGCATACGTACTTGCGTACTTCATTTTAGGACTTGTGATTTTATAATTTGATAGATTTAAGTTGTTTAAAATATATCAAAATGAAAAGTTCGTCAAATAAAGTAGAAAATGAGTATCAGTTAAAAGTCATTGTATTATTGTGCATGTTAATAAAATACTAACATGAGCATTGGATGTACCTTCCAATGACTCCTAAGAAACCCATTGAAGATCCTAAGATTGTCAACAGTGAGGAAACTGAACTCAATTCATTACATGGTGAGTGTTGATGAATATGTTCGCAAAAGATAGTTATGTTGTAACGGCAATCATCTTGTATGTACACTATGACATACAGACGACCTAAAAGGCGTATACATTTCTACAGGGATATATTGCAGAGGCTTTTTGGGCTATGTTTAGAACTAAAATTTAGAGCCATTTTATACTGTTCACTTTTTTATTTCATATAGCTTGTGTTTAAATCAAAAAGAAAATTATATTGTTACTTTACTTTTGAAATTGTTGTATTTTTTATCATCCATCTTATTACTTTGCTTTTGCGTTGCAAGACGTAGCATCCTCGTCCATTATGTTCTGTTTTGTGAAAAATATTGCATTATTTTTAAATGTTAACGGCTGCATTATTTTCCGCTTGAAAATCACATTGCTCTCTCCCCACGTGTTGTGATGAGTCTGTCGTCCATTGCATACCAGCTTTTTCAGGAACATCTTTTATGCACTTTCTGATTGCCCGACCTTAACTTAACAAATTCCTTTGTTGTACTAATCCTGCATTTACATCATCTTACCTTTTCTATAATCGTGGCTTCTCTCGGTTTCTGCTCTCTACCAGAAAGCTATGTCCTACCCTTGGACCTCAAAGAACAAGTTCAAAAATCTCTTGCGTTGAGTTCGGGATTTGCTGTCTTCTATAATACGGCAGAAGTGCTTTGAGGAGGGGAAAAGAGGACCCGTATTCGGCGGTGCATATTTCGCGCCTGCATTGATTCGCCAAAGGATATTCGTTGGTGAAGATCTAAGGTTTGGTTTGGTTTGTAGCTCTACAGTCATTTTTTATATTAATTAGACCGGGACCTACAGGTTAACGTGGATTACGAATCGCTAAGAAACATTCATGCCACCGCCAGGATTAGAACCTGGAGCCTATGGTACGCAAGGACAGAGAGCTAGCCAATGGGCCATCAGGCCGCGCTGAAGATCTAAGAGGAGCCATTTTTGTGCATGGCGCTCTCGGATGTGGACGCACAAGTACAAATTTCCATTAGAAAGTTTCAATTTTACTGAAATGCTATAAAAATCAAGTGAATACATGGTAATTCAGTGCGAATACATGGATAACTTTTTAAGAAAACATCTGCCCCTAAAAGTCACTATCTTCGACGACTCGTTGGGACACCCATCAGCGCTAAACGAATCCAATGTGAAAAAGAGAAGCCTATAAACAATCCTTTATTTTTATTGGTGCATTTTTTTTTTTTTTCTAATTACTAGAAGACTTGTCAATGCTTTGTTATTGCCAATTATGCATATATATAGTATAACTGTCTTCTATTATATATATATATATACATATATATCTACTATATATAATTCCCGTGTCACGATGTTTGTTCGCGATGAACTCCGAAACTAACCATCCGGTTTTAACTTTTTTTTTTTAAATGTGTGTTTTGTTCCAACTTGAGAGATAGGATAGTTTTATTCAGATTTTTTGTATTTAATTGCGAAATCGGTTAAAATCTACCATTGAGGAAGTCGCCAATCTTGCAACCCTGAATTTCCGCCAATTTTCCGCCAATTTCTTTAGGGTTGCAATACTGCAATATAGGAATTCGTAACGTCATTTTCGAACAATATAATGACTATTTTATTGCTATTTCGATAATTAATTGCAGAATTCTTATTTGCACTAATTTCATCGTTGGAGTAAAAAGTTTGTTTTCACCACAGACGAAAGACATACCACAATAAAAGGTAAGTTAGATGGCGCCGTGTCTCGATGCCTGTACTACATAACCGTAAAATTCTCATGTTCTGAATATTATTGTTTTATGTACTGCTTTAAATTTTGTGAAAATTACATTGTATGAAATTTATATTATTTCTATGAGATAATAAATCAAATGTATGTAAGTATTACCTGATTTGATTATCAATATTTTTTTTTTTATTTTCTAAGTTTGAATTAGAATTGGAATAAAATATACGGAATGAAAAGTTGTGAATCAAAACATTGAACTTTTCTATGCTTAAAGTTTGTCAACATGCGTTGTATTTGATTAAGAATGAACATGACATGTGAACATGACATGTGATCTACAAGATAATATAATATAGACAATATAATTTTAAAGAAAGATGATGAATTTTAAGGGTTTTTGAAAAGTGTGAAAATGAAGTAAACTCTGCAATTATTTTATATAATGATAACATTAAAATTTTATAAAAGGTATTATGAGAATTTAAAGCTCAATAACATTTTTATGTATGTACATTTGTTTTTTTATTTACATTTAAAAGTTGATTTTAATTATTTCTTATTTGATTTTTTATGCATTTTGTATTCATTCACAACATCATAATACTAATATTTCTGTTCTAAATGCTTTGAAACTTCATGTAAAAGTTTTCTTTAAATGTATGAAAGGAATAGAACATGGAAATTAAACTAAATTCATAAATTATTTTTAGTTTTTAAACTAAGAATTTTTGCAAATTTGTAAAAAAAGTTTGTGTCGACAAACTTTAAGCATACAAAAATGTATAAATAATTAAGATATAAATTTCAAAACAGTATATTACCTACATAAGGATATTCCCAGCATAAAAATACTTGCAAAGGAAAAAACTATTCATGTTTTATTTATTTTTGAATTATCAAGTTTTGAAGCAATATCACATTTTTGCAATGTTTATCCATATTTTAAAGAATAAATTGTATAAAAAATAGTTGAAGTTGATATTTTTATGTGAAATTCAAAGGTTTGGAATATATTTAATCAAAACACTTGAAAAAAAAGCTAAATATTTTAAATCCATGTCATTTCATATTAAAAAGCCTTTGCAAATAGGAGGAAGTTGTAAAAAAAAATTTTGTCGAGCAAATTTTAACTTTTTCAAAACAAAGCTCAGAAAATATTTAGAGCTTTAAGGAAAAATAAAACTATATTTTTTAATAAATAAGATTATGAACTTGATAATTAAATAGCATTTTAATATATTTACAACATTTTTAAAACTAATATCGCTAATTAAAAAAGTTGTTTTTAGTTTTTCTCAGAATGAATTTTTATGCTTTTTGTTTTCATGTGAAACACCATAACACAAGTAATTTTGATCCAAATGCTACAAAACTTTGTATTTATGTCTTTCATAAATGTTTACAGGGAATAGACCTCTGAAATGATTATAGCTACATAAATATTTTTTTATTTTAATTGTTAAGTTTGGAATTACATGCAAACTTTGGAAGGATTTTGTGTCGACAGCATTTAAACTAGCACAAAATAATAAAGATATAAATTTACCAGAGGTCTATTCCCTGTAAAATGTTAGTACAAACAAATACAAACTTAGAAATTTAAAAAATATTGATTTGATTTTGAGTTGTCATGTTTTGTAACAGTATCAATTTTTGGCCATATTACCTGTTCATTCCTCGCTCTACGTTTGCTGATGAGATTAACGCGTTTTTGAAACAATAATTTTTATGGAAAAAGGTTGAAACACTTCGATTGACCATAAATATGCGAGTACAATTACATAATGATCCATTGGAACAAGTATTTTCAAATCAATTACTGGATATTGGAAATGGTACAATCAGACTACATCAAAATAAGTAATGTATCTAATTGTAAGACAATTTCTGCTCTGTTGTTCATTCAGAAAATGAACTAATTGAGAGTGTATTTCTGGATATTATTAATAATCACTTAGACCATAATTGGCTCAGTAATCGTGTAATTTTGGCAGCAAAAAATGTTGATGAAATTAACTGTCAAATACAAAATTTATTGCCAGGCAATCTGATGACTTTTGGGGCTTGAATGGCCGAGTGGCTGGCGCTCGGTGCCACAGGTTTCAGTTTCGAGTCCCGGCGGTGCCATGGACGTTTGTAGTGGTTCGGAATCCACTTTAAACCGTAGGTCCCGGTCTAACATGATCGTAGAGCGTTGCAGGGGTATTGTTACTCCGCGTCCGTGACTTATATTCAAGTTGCATGCACCTCCTGGGTAGTGCTAAGTGAGTAATATTTGTGTAGCGCTTGCGTTAAGACATCAAAGACAATTGCCTGAGTGGTTGCCAGCTGCGTTGGGAAAAAAAAAATCTGATGACTTCTAAGTCAATCGACACCATTGCTGATGAAAACCAGATCGTCAATTTTCCGATTGAATTTTTAAATTCTCTGGATATGCCAGGAATGCCGCCACACAATCTTCGTCTGAAAATTGGTTCACCGGTCATTCTATTGCGTAACTCAAATCCACCAAAATTATGCATCGGTACACGATTAGTCATCAGAAGAATTACCGGAAACGTACTTGAAGCAACGATATTGACTGGAAAGTTTAAAGGCGAAGTCGTCCTGTTACCTCGAATACCTATGATACCATCAGAATCTACAATACCTTTCAAAAGGATACAATTTCTGATACGTTTGGCTTTTGCGATGTCAATAAATAAGTCGAAAGGGCAGACAATGGCTATTTGTGACTTGGACTTGGAGAATCCGTGTTTCTCCCATGGGTAGCTGGATGTTGCAAGCTCACGTGTTGGAAAAACCATCAAATTTATTTATTTTGACGAAAGACAGATCAACAAAAACTATTGTTCATCGCTTACTTCTTAGTTAAATGAAAGTAATGATTATTAAAAATTAAATTAGGTAAAATAATTATAAAGCAGTGTTAAATATCAACATTATCTACCTCATTCATTAAATTAATAAAAAATTAAACATTTTCTATTCGTTGAAGCTTAATTTGAACTTTTCATCATTCTTTACCAATCGCTTCCTTAACAATACCAATTATAGTATCTAATAATTGAACGAAATACAAGAAAGCCACAGCAACGCCTGGCCGGGTCTGCTAGTATATATATATATATATATATATATATATATATATATATATATATATTATATATATATATATATTATATTATATATATATATATATATATATATATATATATATATATATATATATATATATGTGTGTGTGTGTATATATATATAGATCACAATAGTATTGAAGTAGTTTGAATTTTATAGGACACACGTGTAGCAACGTTGTCTTTCTTTTATATGCAGATCATAAGGACTTGTAAAACCATTACACATCAATTGCAATTCAATAACTTTTAAAATGGATTGAATACTTCAGAATAAAAAGAAACAAGCACTGACCTGAGTGACTCTATCTTGGAGAGCTTCTTTCCCGGGGGCTTCCTGGCGGGCAGGCGCTCCCGCAGGCGGTCGAAGCGCGGTTCATGTCCCGCATGCGGCTCCGCTCACGGTCGCACGCGCTGCGCTTCTGCTCCTCGCGGCTCATCCCTCCGCCCCCGCCTCCTGCTGAAAAGAGGCGCTTTGTAAAAGAAGGTGAGAGATTTCAATGCCGTGTCCGTGAAAACCGTGGTTATCTTGGAAATGTGCTTTCGCCACAGAACAGCAGCACAATAAATCACACATCGGGGTTAGCAATGTGTGTGTGCAAGCATAATCCTCACATGACCATACACCTCACGTGATGTTACAATCGTCACTGTCAGGAATGACGTGATGGCTGGTCACTTTCAGGGTCACTCTGCCATTCGTTTGCACGGGACGGGTCACTTGCACTACAAAGAAAAATGAATTCTGTGGAATATACTGAACTGGTTTTAGTAACTAGGAACCATTTTAATGAATTAGAATTAGTTTTCGGCATGCATTTTAGGATTTTGTAGTTCAACACGGGAGATGATGTCTTGCCGAAGGGAGAAAGGAGTAAACGATTTTCAAAAGAAAGAGTTCCTTGTTTTTTAGCTGTGGATATTGCAATTATTGTTGTGGATATTGTTGTAAGCTTAATTTTTCTAAATATTTCACATTTATGTTCTACTCATAAATTTTCGTGTGTCCTATTTTCGCACCAAACTGATTACGAAATAAAATATCCATTGATATGAACTGCTTACAATGTTTTATTCTATTATTTACAAAATAAGCAGAGCCATAAACAAAATAACTCTTCATCTTTAGTAAACAAATAGTTCAATTCGTTTCGTAACCTGTTCATGTTTTCTGAATAAATGCTCGCGCCAACTCTAGACCAAAAGGGACGGGAGATATTGGCCCGAAGTTTATGCTCTTTTTGGAATAGGGAAAAGCGCTCTATTTATTACTACTCTGTGGCTTTCACTAATTTTGTTTTTAGTAGATTCGATTTTATAAATATTTTATATTGATTATTTTCTGCATCCCTTTATTTAAATATCTTCCATTCCATTGCGTTCATTGTAAATTCCCCATGATCGTTGCACCATTTTCAATTTTAAAAAAATCCTCAGACAAAAGGTGTATATATACTATTCCGGTTTTGTTTTACATGTAGTAGACCATTTTTTTCTTTGGCTGTGGCTTCAAGGCGATTCTGATATATATGAAAAAATATATTTAGTCAAAACTTCCTTTTGGACACGATTCGTCTTAATCTGAGTCACAGATACTTCCCAAAAATTTCTCACTGGAAGTAAAGGATCCAAATAGGAGAAAAATTGAAATAATGCAATAGGATAGAAATACAACTCGCATGCACCTATAGTACATTATCGATTGGATAACTGTTAAAAGCTCTTTTCAAAACTTTGCTGGCCCTTCCAGTGGCTATAGTTTACGTCATATTTTCAAAACTTTTAATGTTAATAATTCTTTGAAATAGAGAAATATACGAGACATGCACTCCTTAATTATGCAGGTTGCTACTCGTGAATTAGTTTGCACTGCAGTCACTTAATTCTTTGAGCGCGCCGAATAATGTAAACAATTTTTTTATGAGGGGCATTTACTTAAAAAATGACAATACAATTTTTTTATCGATTTTATTCCGAAATACTTTTTTCTAAGGGGGATGAGATAACAAAGATGAAAAAGTACTTCTTTTCATACCATAAATAACTCTTTTACATACATCCTCTTTATGAAACAAGTCAGTTGGCCGACCGAATGGAACGTGCCCAAATTAAAATTGTTTTCGTCAAATAATTGTAGAATCCGCGATTTCACATTAAAACAGCAACGATTCGTCATTTCAACTGTATTGCATGTTGTAAGCACCTGAGATGGAGCCTTTAGGGGGCCAGGGAGCACCAAAATGAGAAACACCTCTCCAAGCAGTAAAGAATGTCGCGCAACTTGAGGGTGAAACAAGTTATTTTTTTTATTCAGCGAAATATTCTGATAGGCGAGTCCTGATTTTAATTGAATGATGGTGAAGATACTATTATCGTCATCGAAGAGGAATAGCGATGTATTCAATGAAAATAATCATCTGAAATTAAAAGGTGCCGTGACTTGACTTCATATTGCAGTGTAACAATGATAACACGCACATCTTTATAAAAACCCCATATAATAACTTGAATGCAATTCACTACTTAGGAAGAGAACTCATGAAGAAAACAAAAATACTGCTTGACCGCATTTTCTCCCCGTCACTCCTTCTCCCTTTTTGTATGTATGAAAATGTTCTGATGCCCTGTTTGACGACACCACACTCTCATGAAGATTCCCGGTAATAAGAAAATCGGTCAATTCATGGAAAGCAATGAAAATCCGTCCAGCTCACTGACAGGTATGCTAGGCGAGTGAAGAATTTTCAGAGGGCTGCGATACATTTCGGAGCTTTGTTTGCTTTCCCCTCGCCATCTGCTGCATCCTGCCTCAACAACAGCGGTTGGCGCTCGACAAACTCATTAGAAATTTTTAATGATAACAAAAAAAAGAAAAAAAAAAAAAATAGAATAGAATAGTGCTGCCAGGCTTTCAGGAAAGTTCGTCATAAATTGATGCACTAGGTCGCGTTAATGGTCCAGAACATAAAGCCATCAAAGTATTGCAGCCGAATAGAGAGTTATCTCAAATTTCAATTTATTCTCCAATTATGTATATCACGAACAATCCAACACAAGGCTACATTTAAAAAAAAAAAATAAATTTTACAGATTTAAAAGTCACCATAAGTTAATTACATGGAGAGGTGAATTTTCAACTAAAGGGAATCAAAATCTTCAATTCCTATGTTGAGGATGTCAATATTGCTTACATGGTGACTTGTAATTTCCATTGAAAACAAAACCTATCGGAAAACGGAATCTTTCAATACACAGACAACTTTGGCCCACCATGGGATTGTTGCACCATTGAAGAAGTAATAAGTTATTGCATTGCAGATAATTTATTGGAAAAATTGTGTTGTTGAATTTGTCAAGTCGTATTAGATAGATATTTCATATCGTTTCCTTGTATTAATAGAACTCAAATATCTGGTTCGATTTTTAAATTTGGTTTTAATTGTTTTTGTTGCAGAAACTTCTGCTTTATATCTGAATATAGAAGCCGCCAGTAATATAGCATTATTAGCTGTGATTACTAAGCATTATTAGCTGCGATTTAGTATTTCCACTCATAGGCTAAGTCCTCTCTACAAGGGAAGGAAATTACTTAGGGATGGCTGGCGGGTTTGCCCGAGCTCATAAGTGAAATGTGTGCACGTGTTGAAACTTACGGTCATTTCAAACTTAGGCCCAGTTTTATTTTAAATATTGAGTATTTCAACGTTTTTTTTTTTTCTTCTAATGCAGATGGCAAACACTTAGACACTTGGTCTTGGATGTCTTAAGGCAAGCTCTGCAGAAACGTTACCCACTTTTGCATTACCCAGGGGCGCGTGTCACTTGAAGATAAGCCACGGATGCGGAGCAACAAAGCCCCCGCAACGCTCTACGATCCTATTCGACCCAGACCTACGGTTTAAAGTGGATTCGAACCACTACAACATCCATGGCACCGCCGGGACTCGAACCCGAAACCTGTGGTACCGAGCGCCAGAGCGCTAGCCACTCGGCCATTCAGGCTCAGCATTTCAACGTCTCAGTGTTATTGTTGTGATCGCACCTGAATGTGTTGAATGAAATGACGCTTTCCTGGTTTAGTTTTAATAAATATTCATTGAAATAGTGAAGCTGACATAAGCAATGTGAGTTGTAAGATGAGACAAATGAAAAGAAAATTAAATTTTAATTTTTTTAATGTTATTTTAAATTTATCTTATTTTTTTATGATTGGGACAATATTTCTTAGTTTTAATGTACTCTTCTTCGTGTAATTGAACCCAATGAGTAAAAATTATTAATAAAATAAGTGATAATAGATTCAGATACCTTTTCTGTTAGTTACAGTTAGGCATGTCTTGTATTGAATTTTCATCAGCGGTTATCCTTCCCTTTGTTGAGCAAAGTGAGTGAAAATTCTTGTGCGTGACTTGTGCCTGTTGCAATACTAAATTTTGTAAATATAGATAACAAATTTTCTGAAATACAATAGTGTTGAAAACAGCGTGTCAATTATAAATTCTTAGTATCACATAAAAATGATTTAGCTGCAGGAATTCGAATGAGCAATTCTAATCTTCGCCGCAAATGTTTATTTCGAAACAATTCTGCGCCTTTATGAAAATGAACAATCGCAAAAAGAGCACGAGTTTCTTAAATGTCTCATATATATATATGTAAGAGTGGTATTGAAATTCCGATTATTTGCAGAGGGCAGGCAACCTACGCGTAAACAAATGAAACAAGTGAAAAGAATTGAACATTTTTAAATCTAAACGAAGAATTAAAAATTTGAAATAAGTGCCGAAAATTTGCTGTTTTATTATCTAGTAAAAATCCAGTTTCAATACATCGGGATGAACTGGTATTTTGAAATGTAGTTTTACGAAATCATATCGAAATTTATTGTTTAACTCTTTGTTAATTTTTTTTCTTATTAACGAAATAAACGTTTTTATTTCGTTACATAAATAAAAAAGAATAGAAGTTTTGAAATGAATGGTATAGTCCTTTTACTTTGCCATGATGAAATTCGGATACATTTTAACCAGTAAAATAATACATTCTAAATGTTTTAATGGTAATTTTTTTTTTGTAAAAATTATTGCTTTTATTCAACTGTTGAATTTTTTTTTCAAATTGAAAGATATATATCATTCAGTAATGATATATGTCTTTTAATTTTTAATGTATTTCAATTTCATAAAAATAAATATAAATTGCTAGTTTTCTTTCTTTTCCATTCAGTTTTGATATTAATGTGTGAATGTAAAATCTATGAATATCATTTTATGGGAGGATATATTAATTTTTTTTTAAATAAGTTTCCTCAGATAACGATCTATTTAATTAATTTTCTAAAAGTGGAAGATGTTATAAATTTCTTTCTTTTTTTTATTTAAATTAAGTGTATGGCATAATATAAATGAAAGCGTCCAGTTTGTTTCCTATGTGTTTGACACTTAGGAAGACACTTTTGATTTTGTGTTTGACACTTAGATTTTTGTAAGATTATAAAGATTCTTTTGATTTTATTTATATACACTCATAAAATAGAACTCATAAATATAAATTTAGAAAGGTTCTTTTACTGGAGACACATTTATTTGGTCAAACTGCTATTATGGAGGCACTGCAGAAGTAAATTTAGGTTCATGAAAAATGCTTTTTATCATTCGATATTCTAACCAGTCAGGGATGATTTTTTGAATATCATGTCATTAGTTTATTGGGATGAGAATGGTTTGTGAAAAAACAAATGTTTTGAACCAATTATTCGTTATGTCAAAATTATGAATATTAGATACCTATTTAAAAATTCAATATTTATAATGATATAAATGTGTCAACTAATAAAAGAAAAGAAAATGAATTGGATTCCTTGAATGGATATCCTTATGGGTTAAAAAATAGCAAAAATTATTCTATTACTGAAATCGAAGCCAAAATAAATTGAAATCTTCTGCTTTTTCGAAATTTTAAATATAAATAACTTTATAAATCATGTCATTACAGCGCAGCATTTCATACAATTTATTATTCATTAGAGCAATCAAGTACCCCATCGTAAGGTCAAATAAACTCCCCAACTTCCCACAACCCTTTTTATATTTTTATCATGAACCGACAAATTTATTTTGAAGTTTACTCAGTTTAGGAACATTGATGGCCAAAAGATATTCTTTTACCCTCAAAATAAAGCCGTTCATAGTATTGGATAGAGAAAAAAAAAAAAAAAAAAAAAATGGAAATGGCCAGACCTATAATTAACACATATTGAATTTTTACATCAAAAAATATTGATTTGGTCATCTACATAATGGATGAACTTTTTTTTTTTTTTTTTAAGAACTTCTTTTCGAACGATGGGGTCATTTCTTCAGTTATTATTTTTAATCCATAAATTGCTAACAAATAATAAAAATAATACTAATAAAAGCTATTCTAGCGTTGCTGTGAAAGAAATCCTAATCTTCGGTTAATCAACAATGTAAAAACGATTACTACAAAAAATTTAACTTTTTACTGTTTTATTATAAAGATTGGACCTTTTAGCTTTTGAGTTTGCTTCTAGATTCATTAAAAGTCGAGATGCAATTCGTTTCCTCATGAGTTATTAGGATTCTGAATGCATACAGAAACTTTCAATGGAATGTCTGTATAGTTTGCTACAAGCAAGCAACAATCTGTAATGAGTATAATAGCTTTCAGAATTGAATGCCATTTTTAACAGTGTGTTTTCAATATGCATACATTTAACTAATTGGTTTTCAAATGATTCATGTGTAAATTAGGTCATTTTATTAAAAACATTACTTTTTATTCTTCTTGTATTTGTACCCTAAAGACTTGTCATTCATAAAGAATACAGATATACATGTATACAAGTATTTGTGATATATTTCATACATTCTTTTAATTAGGGTGCGTTTACGCAAAGTAGAAGAAAAAAATAAAATACAATTTTTTTGCCAATTTTGCCGAAATTGAGTAAAAAATTATTCCTGTATCTATTTTAATTTTCATGTTTGTGAATGTTTTATAACCTAATTTAAACAATAGCACAAAAAAGGAGGGAAAAACATAAAAACCTCATTCAAACAATTTTGGTTCTGAACGGAGCTGATTATCTTAAATCGCTACTGCTCCAGCCTATCCAAAATTTTTTTCGCATTGACTTTTATAATTTTTCTTATTAAAAACAGATTAGTTCATCATTAAAATAGGTAATTTTTATAAATTAAAGTAAAGAGTTTAAAATAAAGTAAAAATACTTCGCGCCTCAAATGTCAGAGAACCTTCCACTTGAAAAGGAAGGGCCCACTGACCGCCCATTTCTTAGCAACGAGAAGAAGAATACAAAATGAAAAGCTGACCTCTGTGCTCCCTCCTCCGGGATCCGCGGGCGGCTTGAGGTGGGGTGCGAGGGGCTTCCAGCCACTGGTGGCGTCCGAACTCCTCGAGCTCCATTCCGTTCATTCGCTCACTGGGCCGCGTCCTCGTCCGTCTCCCCCGGTGTCGCCCACCCATCTGGGTCGCCCTGTAAAGGCGTGGCCTCCGTCTGGGATGGGACCGGAAAGCGAATGATAAGCGATCAAAAGTTTTTGCTTTTTCATATCAGTCAAGAGCATTCAAAATGTTATTCATTTAAGATGGGTTTTTTCAATTCCTTCTATCAGCTCACCTCTCAACACATATATTTTATTCAAATTTTCAATCGTTCATAAAATACATTTTATTCATCCACTCAGCTTCAAACACATTTTTTTAACTTGCAGTGGATGACACTGGATGTTAATACGGTTTTTACAAATATTAATTCAGTAATTAAATTCAATTAATTCTTTTTAGTTTTTTTTAGATTTAAGTTGCATGCATCTACCCATAGAGGGCGCCAGATAAACAGAAAAAAAAAAAAAAGAATGAAAACTTTTCTAAATGACTTTCTGCAATAGAGTGAAAAAAAGTAGAATTGACTTTTTAAATTTTTTTTTTTATATTACTTCTTTTTGTTGCTTTTTCAGTTGTTTTCCCTCCCTTCCATATCACGTGGCCTATTTCTGCATTCTTAGAAGCACTTCGCAATTCGGAATTCATAAGACTCAGAGTTCCAGGAATTCGCCATTCACTCTCAGGATCCCAAAAAACTTACAGGTTTTATGCGTGCGTAACATTCCATTATTAAACTCTAAAAAAAAAAAAAACCGCTCATAAGGTGAGAGCAGTGGAGTTGCTGGTGGCGATTATTTGGAAAAAATGTATTTGTGGCATATGTCACTGCATATGAACATATATAGGATGGAGTTCTAAAATTTCTTTCTTATTTTCCATAATAAATATTCCATTAATTTTAATTCATGTTTGCAGTTTAGTTTATTTGAGGTATTTTTCCTAACCAGACCAGGGCAGATTTGGGTGAGGCCCTAGGCTATTCCCTTATGAGGCCCTTTCACCTTTTCATTTTTAAGTTTTGTAAGTCTTTATTATGTTTGTTTTATTAGTCATATGTGGCCAAGTTTTACTCTTATTTTTTTGATTCAATTGTTTAAATGTTTTCTGTTTTTAGAAGTAATTACATTCCTGTTTGCCTTCACTTGTTTGAATGCAGGGAGCCCTCTTGGGATCTTTGGAAGGGCCCTTGGCTGAAACCTGGATTAGCCTATAAGGAAAATTCAGGTCTTGAGACAGAACATATTTGAGCAAGATTACTGACTTTTCAATCGACCTTATTAGTAGAACCTGACGTTGAACTACACGGTTTTCTTGCATTTTTAACTTTTACTCAAAATTTTGTCGGCATTCAGGCAACAAAAAACTGACAATAACAGACAAGAAAAGTTTTTTTTTTTTTTGTTTTTATTTTTACAAGAGTAACTGCCATTTATTAGATTTAAAGATTTAGAAATAATTATTTCTCTAAATAAAATAATCTTTGTTTCACCAAATTGGCTGGTGGCATCTAGCAATACGTAACT
>BPLR01006213.1:0-52758 GCA_021605095.1 Caerostris extrusa
ATCCACAGACATGGTGTTTGGAAGCAGCTCTGCGATTGTACCCTTGCGGTACCAATCACCAGAGCTCATCTTAGAGCACAGGAGACATCTTAGAGCATCTTCAGGTTCGAATTCTTGCTGTGACATGGATGTTTGCGAGTGGTTTGGAATAGTGATGATGGAATGGATGTTTGTTAGTGGTTCGAATCTGGCAGTGGCATGTATGTTTGTTAGTGGTTGGGAATCCTGGCAGTGGCATGGATGTTTGTTAGTGGTTGGGAATCCTGGCAGTGGCATGGATGTTTCTTAGTGGTTCGAATCCACTTTAAACTGTAGGTCCAGGTATGCTTAGCCTTCGTGTGCACAAGAGATGACCATAGAGTGACAAGATAAACCAAACCAATTACAGAGAGTTGAGGTATTGAAATTGGATTTATTCTCTCTGTGAAGATTTCACCAATGAAACCAGTTACAAGTTGCCCTACTGGCTGATTTTTGAAATTATACAAAGGTTATAGTTATATATGAAGACAATGGAAGCTTATATTAAATTTTTTTTCTGCATCAGCTTTGAAAACAAGGCTCATTACACGTTTTTAGGCATTTCATGTGGTTCTGTTAGTTTCATCTTCGAATATTTTTTAGTTACCAGCTTTAAGACATATTGTATTAAAAAGAATTTTTTTTTTCTACCACCTTTTATAGATTGTAGTAATATTTAATGAAATATTTTTTGAAAGCTAAACAAGTGTAACTAGCTGATTAAAATAATGCAACAACGCGTTGTAGTAAAACGAGTAGATGCCAAAACCTGAACGTATTTAATCAGAAATATACCTTTTTTCACAATAATAACAGTTTTCTTCTTGTATCCTTTTTAATACGCTTTTATTAGTTTCACCTGTATATTTGTTTGTTTGTAACTGACTCTTCGGCCTCGATTTTGCCCTAGTTTCAGCGATCAGATTTATTTTTTTAAACGTTGTAGACTTATCAAGGACCAACGACACTAAAATATTTTTGATAAGTTTATTATCTCATCATGATTAGGATCGCCAGGATGAGTGATTTTATTTTAACTTATGAAGAGCAATCTTACCCCATGTAGAATGAAAGTACCTAAGACATTCAAACCTACATAGGAAGTGGCACAACGGATAACGCGCCTGACTACAGATCAGGAGATTCCCGTTCGAATCCTGGCTGCCTCGACATATTCGCATTTAGCCTTTGTTTTACTCACAATTAAATTATTGTAAGAACTATAGTTTCAGTCCTCCGTACCGGGTCCTTATTTAAATATTATAGTTTAAAAACACTAAAAACACGTTTTTAGAGTTAATCAAACTAAAAATTAAAAAAAAAAAAATTAATAGTTTAAAAAAACAAAAAAAACACACCCTTTTAGAGTGAATCAAACTAAAAAGTAAAAAAATAATTGTTAACATGAAAATAAAAATGACTGACGAGAAAATGAATGCCACTGTTCTAAAAGCTTGGGGTGCTTTGTATGACATTTTTAAACTAACTCTGCATTTCGAATGAAACTAGTAAAAAATTATAACGATTGATATCGAGCACCCCACGCACACAACACAAATAATAACAGTTTTCTTTCTTGTGTTCTTTTTAGTCCCATATTAATCTCTATAGTTCAATGTGCCTGTATTTTGCAATGCTCGAATAATTAAGTTATTTAAGCGAAAATCGAAGAATTAGAACAATGAAATGATTATATTTAAGGTAATTGAGTGCATAATTAGATTTGGAGTGTCGGCGTTTTCTGTATATGGAATATATTTTCTATGCTCCCATATTTTGCCTGAAAACATAACCGAAACAATGCAAATAACGAGAACCTTGCGAAATGAATATTATAAGCCCATTTAAATTTTATCTTTGCATCGAAAAATAACATAAATTATTGCTAATATTAGCATAAATATTCATAAGTGTTTTTATTGTCAACATGTATTTGTGAACAAATTTATGAGGAAAAAATATCAACAAGATTGAATGAGAATAGATTGTTATTCAAAAAAGTAAAATTATTATTGCTTGCTAGTTAAAAATGTTAAACCAATTTTGAGCTCTACTGCTACAAAGATTCAATTTTATTCTTAATTTGCGTTGTTGTTGTATCCTTCGTGGAAGGAGGGAAGATGGGGCAACTTCTGTTGTGATGAAGTACCAGTAGGTAGAAATCTGACTTCTGCTCCGTTTAGCTGAAAGAGGGCAGTGCCCTCCGAGGTTTTTTTAGGGGCAGCTACCTAGCAATTGCGTATCGTATGGGAGAAAACTCGAAAAACTCCCACCAGATAATCCGACTCACGAGGGAAGATGTTGAACATCACAAACGCCTTCGAGTCTTCCTAAACGTTAGGACCTTAACTCCGCCCTAAACGTTAGCATTGAGCCACGAGTCAAGCAATTTTTAATTTAATGTAATAAATTGATGAAGATTGATTTAATGAAGTCCTTATCTTCATTAACTTGTTGTATTAACCAAAAAAACTGGATTAATTTTTTTTTTTTTTTTTTTTTTGTATACGGTTTGATTTTCAATTACGTTTATTACAAACAGAGGCACTGAATAAAAATTTTATTGCGCTCCATTCTAAAAAAAAAATAAATCTAATTATTAATTAATTGCAACAGATTTATTAATTAATTTAGCTATCATTAATACTATTTCTGTATCCATGTGATTTCTTATTTACTGTTGCATATCGGTGGGCCTCATATTCCATTTGCATTTACAAAAAAACACCCCACTAACGAGCGATGAAGATTGGAAATTGATTTTCAGGTGGTTCTGGAGGGTACTATCCCGTAGTTTCTATCCAAATGTGAAAAAAAGTTAGAAAACTTCCAACAAACAGCGTGATTATCAATGCGTGATATTATAAACACATTATAATAGGCTTTATCACGTTTTCTCAATTTTGAAAACAATAACTGCAACGCACACCTCTAACGTATTCGAATAAAAGCATTTTTAATACTAGATGTGTATTTTAATGAAGAATTTATGAGTCTAGACACCAAAAAAAAAGTGAATGAATATTGTACATTTTCAAGAAGTACTATAACTAAACTTTTAAGACTGATATTTTAGGTGAAACAGAAAATTCTTTTCCTATTTAAGATCGGTTTTCCAAAACGTTGCTTGCCCTATGCATTATTATCTAGCAGCCAAAATATCTGACAACATTTTAAAATTTAAATATTCCGCCTACGATTGTAGTGACAACACAAAAAACCGCTTCGTTAGAGAGCCAGAAAAATAGTTGAATAATGGTTATGAAATAGTTTACATACTAAAAATATGCTATTTTTTTCTCTAGTAAAAAAATAATAAAAAAGCAGATTTCTCTCCTTTGCTACCTACTTGAGTAAAAATATTTTAAAGTTAGCTTGCATTTTTTTCCTTAGGTTTTAAAGTAAATACTGTATCGGAAGAATTTTATCCGGATATTTTCAAGTGCAGTTGTTAGGCAAACAGCGAAGTATAAACAAAGATAGAAATTCTGCTGAGTTTGACAGTCAGACATGCACATTTCTCCAAGAATTTTATCGTCTCTTTTTTGAGGTCGTATTTTTTTGCGTATGTCCCACGGGAATTGATATTAATGTTGACATTCCGGAAAAGCCTGGCTTAGAGTGACCTTCTGTAATACATTTCGGAAAATATTCTGAATACGAATAGGAAAAAAAAAAAGGAATAGTGCGCAAATAGGTCAAATGTAGCTGCTTTCTTGAGTTTGCCTTAAAGTTGTTCTAACACAGATAGGAATGTATTTGAATTTAAACTTTTTTTGTTGAGCGTCGAGTTCTACTTACGTTTGCCATGAGAATTCAATCAACCAAAGAAAGAGAGGTATCGCTTTCAGTTGGGACTTTTAGGGTAACTGCCTCACATTTGCTGGGGATGAGGCAGAAAACTCCAAGAACCTTCAGTGGCCTGATGGCCAATGGTAGCGCTGTGTTCTTTGGTATCAGAGGCTTCAGATTTGAATGCTGACGGTGGCATGGATGTTTGTTAGTGGTTCGGAATTCACATTAAACTGTAGGTCTCGTTCTAATTAGTGCGAAAAAAACACTTTCAGCCGATCAACCTGTTTTTCGAAACAACATTCTTAATACACATTATTATGATCTATACCAAGTCTCCTTATTTCTGAAAATAACAGTGGAAGAGGACAGTGGATTTGAGTCTACTTGCCCACTAAATGCGTACATTACCACTTGCCGCGAGTTGGTCAACTTTTCGTTAAAAAGATGAATGATTCAGAGATACAATATATTCAAGAAATTATTTTATGTAGATAACTAAAAATAGCGATAGAATAGAATCTTTACTGAAGATAGAGAAATGCAATTTTTTTAATTCAGCTTAGATAATAATTTAAAATAAATATTATCTAAGCTGAATTCAGCAGAATGATTTTTTGGATGCTTATCAATATTTTTATATGAATTTATAATTAAGGATGCTTTCTTTTAACAAATATAAAGCAATGCAAATTATTCCCAGTGGGTGTAAATAAGTAAAATTCAAACTCTTTCTAGCTGCTGATGACAAAATTAATTATCAGAACTTCATGCCATTTTCAAAATATTGTCTTGAGATGAAAAGAAAGATTAAAAAAATTGTTCCAAAATGCATGACTAGAAGATGGCATTCATCTACATTCTGAAGGTGACATTGTGGTATTTATTTGCTTGATTAGAGTAAAATGTAAAGAAGGTTTCCTTTATTTTTTACTGCCACTTTCATTATTTGTAACATTTAACTGTTATAATTAAATTAATGTTAATAGTTCAATGTGGCTATAACATGAATTTATCTGTGCGAAGCTTCATAGATCTTGAATATATCATATTATGGATTTATGCAAGATATTCTCTTATCTTAACAATCCCAGAGTCCTGTTTCCTTGATTGCGATGTGTGAATCATACTGCTCAACTAGAAATGAAAGGATAGCTTGTTAATCTTTCACCGGACAAATTGTTGCTGAATTTGCTTATTGTTTTATTCTGTAATTATTCTGGAAGAATGACATTCTGCATGAAGAGTGTTGTATTAAGATGCTATCGTTTCTTGAAGCGACAGAACATAAAATAGTAATTGCTGCTGTTAATACATGGTTTGAAATTCTTCCACAAAAAAGTGAAAAATTCAATAACAAATCACTGGGTGTTACTTAAAATGAATTCAATCACATTTGCAGGATTCAACTGATATTTTATGCAGACCAAGCTATGCAATTCCCAATTTTTAATAGCCTTGAAGGTAGTAATTACACTCATGTCCATAAATTAATGATAATGAAGTTCAGGCAAAGAAAGAGACAGAAACATAACAAATTTGACTTATTTGTAAAGTCTATTTATTAAACAAAAGGTAAAAGAGCCAAAAAGATGCTATGTGTTTGACATAATTAATAAAAATTGCAATTTTTACTCCCTGGAGCAAATTTCAAAAAAGAACCTATTTACAAAAACAGTATAACATGGTTAGTAAGATGGTTAATATGGAGTATATCTCCCGGACGATGCAATACAGGCCTTACAACGCCTAGGCATGCTGAGTATCAAATTATCAATCTGATCTTGCGGAATATTACACCACTCATCAAGCAATGCCCTCCGAAGTTCCAGTTGACAGGTGGGAGGGGTTGACGGCTGCAATTCGTAGGCCAAGCATATCCCACACATGCTCTATTGATTCCAGTCCGGCGAGTATGCTGGCCAATACATACGGGTGATATCCTCCAATTGAAGGCTTTCGTCTACAATGTTTGCATGGTGATGACGGGCGTTGTTATCCATAAACAGAAATTCAGCACCCATGGCGCCCCGTAACAAACGTACATGTTGTTCCAGAATGACATCCCGATAGATGTGGCCTGTCATCGTTACACTCTGAACAAGTAGATTAGTTCTGGAACCAAGAATATTCCTCCCCAAACGAACCATCCTGCACCACCGCAACGGTGTCTTTCAATGGTGTTCTCTTGGTGGTAACGGGTACCTGGCGCTTTCCATATGAAAGCCCGGCTAGAATCAGACTGCAACAAACCTGGACTCGTCGAAAACATCACACCAGACCACTGTTGCGGTGTCCACAATGCATCTCTCTACTCCAGGTTAATCGCAGGCGACAGTGAGTTGCGGTAAGTGGAACACATCTGGACAGGCCTACGAGCATATAGACCAATGTGCCCTAAGCGTCTGTACACGGTCTGCCTTGAAACTGTCGTACCGGTAGCTGAAGAGAGCTGACGAGACAGGTCTGATGCTGTGCTCCGTCTGTTTCTTTTGGCAGTAACTACTAAATACCGGTCCACATTCGGCGTTGTAACTCGGGGCGACCTGTGCTGTAACATCTACTCACATTACCATCATCTTGGAATCGTTGCCAAAGCCTGAGAGGACACTCTGGGCGATTCCAAGTTCCTCGTATACTTCCAGCTGGGTACGTCCACATTCCAGTCGTCCCATAATTCTACGACGTAAAAATCATCCAAATGCTTCCTTTGTTCCATAACTATGCTGTTATTGCACTGAAAGGCTTTTAAAGCGCTTGTGAACAATTTTACTTCTTTGCCACCATTCCTTATATACCCCTCTCTTACACTCTCGTGATTGTGACGTACTATCCGCGCCATCTGGTGGTTTCCTGTAATTTGCAAATTCTTCAAGATGTGTGTGATAATTCTACAGGTGAAATTTTTATTTTAGAGTTCAATTTCTGTGTGATTCTGAATTATCCTTAATTTATGGACATGAGTGTATATTTTTAGAATAATATTTTTAACTCTAATGATAATTAATGAACTAAAATTTCATTTGTTGAGCCTTTAGTATTTCTGTGTGATGCAATTTGCAAAGTTTTTAATACTATTGCTTCCTATATATTACATTTATATTTTGAATCAAAATCTCATATATCGCGATAAGTTTGTTTTGGGTTTCTGCAATTGAAGATCTGCAATTCCTGTTGGATGCTGTTCCATTCAAATGGAAATGCACTTTAACAGCTTGTAGAATGTACTATAGTAATCCAGTGTCAAATTTCATCTAAGTGAGGAAACGTAGAGCAAAAGTGTCTTGACTATAAAGGCATGTAGAACTATTCTTGCTATTTACAAATGTTGAAATATTTCATATAGTAAACAATTTTTCGAAAAATCTTGTAGACAGTGCCACCAAATTAATTAAATCTCTTGTAATTATACAAAAAATTGGGTTACGCTTTAAGATTCGATGTTTTGTAGTCTTAACATTTTAAATACTGAGGAAAGTCTTCTACTTTTTGTTCAACGTTGCTTTCGTCCTCTTTTTGTCTGAGTTGTTTATGGTCGTAAAAATAGTCGTCATAATTAGATTTCCTTATAATTTTTTAAACTTTTTTTCATTATTAGTTCCTGGCTATTAAGCTAACTCCAGTTCCCAATTAGACATATAAAAATTATTCTACAGCATTACAGTAGTTTGTAATGCAGTTAACGAATGAACATAGAATTGGCATAGGCAACTTTTTGCAAGCTTCATTAATCTTTCAAAACATATAAATAGCTAAGAAAAAAATTGTTGTTGATTTGGTTCAAACAAAATTGACAACCAAGGACGACCAATATATCGTTTTACAGGAACTCGACACTAACAGGAATTGTGAAATTAGGAATAAAGTTGTATAAAATTATGAGACATGATTTTGAAGATTGAGATAGAATATTGCAAATATGTTTTTTCTCAATTTAATTTAATATTATTTTTAGATATATGTGCTACAAGTATTGAAAATAATTTAAATATAATTAGTACATCATATTTAACAATTTAAGCCAAGATTTCTTTTTATTATAATTCATTTGGTACGTTTAACTTAAAATTATAATTTATTTTGTGCATTCATGTCTTATTTGTAATGTGATAAAATGTTTATTAAAAACCTCTTGGTATCTAAAGTACAAATAATAAAAAAATATCTTACTTACGATAGGTAAAATCAATAGAAAAATATTAAAACAGAATTTATGCTTAAAATTTTATCGTATCGAGGGCAAACTATTCTTTAGAAAAATTCCCAAAGAATATATTTTTTGTCTTCTCAGTATGAATCATTCATCTACATCAGATTCGTGACTGACATCATGACCCTAAAAGTGGGGTATTAAGTGTCCGCCCATGAAGAGCGCAGATTTCTTACAGAAAAGATTACGCCCGTCTTTCCTTTGTCAATTCCTTGGGGACACGCCACTCCCAACTGAATGGGGAATTTCTTAAGGAAACACATAGACATTTTGCTGCGGCATACATTTTTTTTGATATATTCTAAAAGTTATGGAGATGAGATAATGGAAATTATTTATAATTTCTTGAAAGGCAGAAAATGCATGCTGATTTCAATATATGAGAACAAATGCTACTCAAACCTTTTGCTTTTATACTTCTTTAATAAGGAATTTAACTGTAAGACTAAGTTACAGAATAATATTTTATTTGGGCAATTTTCAATTAGTAGAATATGAATGCAATTTTTGCATTTTCATTCAAATATCCAATAAAGTTTATTTTTGCAATTAAAAATTATAGTTATTGAAATTTAACGAAATTAAATAAAATGTTGAGATGTAATAAAAAGTTCGTAGAGCATAGCTATTAACGCTTAATTTATTAATTCGTCGTAGTTGCAGCAATAAAAGGCAAAAGTTATAAAATAACAGCCTTCCCAATCAACAGAAAACAATATGCTCTAATCTTTTCTAAGTTTAAAGAAATTTAAATTTTCATCAACAGCTTGAACCCATCTCATATTACAATCTTCATAATATTTGTTTAACATTGATGACTAAAGCATTTTACATGTGCTTGTACTACACACGATTCACAATGAATTGACATAAGTGACGACCTTTGGACTCCAGATGACTTGGTGCATGAGCTTCGCAACTGAGAGAGCTTGGTTCAGACTAGACAAATAAAACCGGACCAAAATGTGGCCATGATATGTCTGGTGGCCAATGCATAGGTTTTCTACAGTTAGAGAGCTCGATTGGTATCCAGTCAAATGCAGACGAACCGAAAGTTGCCATATCTATTCTTGGATATGGTTGGTGAAGGGACTGATGACCAAGTGACTAGCGCTCTGGCACATTTTACATTTCTGAATAAATTTTTTGTCAGTATGAACCATTCATCTACATCAGATTCGTGACTGACACCATGACCCTAAAAGTGGGGTATTAAGTGTCCGCCCATGAAGAGCTCAGATTTCTTACGGAAAAGATTACGCCCATCTTCCCTTTGTCGATTCCTCAGGGACACGCCACTCCCAACTGAATGGGGATTTCTTGAGGAATATATAGACATTTTGCTGTGGCATACTTTATTATTTTTTTGGCGATATTCAAAAAGTTAATGGAAATTTCTTATAATTGTTTGAAAGAAAGAAAGTCGTGATTTCAATAAATGTTAGAATATACTTTTCAAAACTTTCTTTTTTCCTTATTTGCTTCTTTAATAAGGAAATTGGCTGAATTACGGAGTAATATTTTATTTAGACAGTTTTCAATTAGCAGAATGCAAATGCAGTTTTTGTATTTTCTTTCAAACATCAAGCAAAGTGTTTTTTTACAATTAGCAAATATAAATATTGATATTTATAAAAAAATTAAATAAAATATTGTGATGTAAAAAATAGTTCGTAGGGCTACGAATGATAATTGAAAAATTCGTGATAGTTGAAATAAAAGATATAAAATAACAGCCTTCCCAATCATCAGAGACCAATATGCAGTAATATTTTCAACAGTTAAAAAAAAAAACTAACTGCTCACTGCTCAAAAGCTTCAAAAGTCACTGCTCAAAAGCTTGAATCCATCTTCTCTTTAACTCTTCATAATATTTGTTTAATATTGATGACTAAAGCCTGTTATATGTATTACACCAAGATTCACAATAACTTGATATAAATGACGACCTTTGGACACTAAGTAGCTTGGAAAATGAGCTTCGCAACTGAGACAGTTTTGTTCAAACTAGACAAATAAAACCTGATAGAACTGTGGCCATTTCTATGCCAAGATATGTCTGGTGGTCAGTACATTGATTTTATACAGTGAGTGAACTCGATTAGTAAACAATCAAACGAAGACGAACCGAAAGCTGCAGGATCTATTCTTTGGATATAGTTGGTGGATTAAATTCAAAACAAAAACAAAAACATAAAAGCAAAAAAAAAAAAAGCAAAAATAAATAAATAAAAAAAAAAAAAAACATTTTAAAGACAACAGAGTTAATAAATAATTGATACAATTAGAGGTCCTTTGCATGATGCTAAACATTTAGGAATGGTTTAAAAATAGACAGACTTCCACAGACAGGTTCCATCATGAATTAGCTAATTAATCATTTATGTAATTACCAGCCAACATCATCACAAAAAGCGCAAGCATGATAGGTAATTAACCAAAGGTACAAGCATAATAGGTAATTAACCAAAGAGGCATGAAAGGTAATTACGCATAAAGGTAATTAAGCAAAGACACAAGCATGAAAGGTAATTAAGCAAAAGCAGAAACATGAAAGGTAATTACGCATAAAGGTAATTAAGAAAAAGCACAAGCGTGAAAGGTAATTAAATTTAATTTAAAGAAAATCAAGAACAATTTTTAAATTTAATGGAAACTACCCTAAAATTAAAAACCAATGAATCAATTGGATTTCCATTGAAATCTTCTGATTTTTGAGGTGAGAAGAATTCGAACTGATGAACTACCAGATGAACCAAGCTGAACCAAAAGCTCTGTGTATAATCGGGATATATAATGAATAGCGCATTGCTTCTGGAAACTGAGAGAGCTCGATTCAAAACCGAACAGACGAAGCTGCATTCAAAGCTTTTTATATCTTTGCCGAAATGTGCCTGGTGGATATCGGGTTGATTCTCATAATAGAGAACTGAGTTCAAAATGTGACAAGTAGAATCAAGTTAAAAGTCGAGTGTCTATGTCAGGCATACGTCCATTAATTCCGGACAAAAAACATACCGATTGTTATTTTTTTCTTTTGTTAGAAATCTGTGTTTCTGAGAAGCTTTCGTGTTTTATCTGCAGACTTTTTCTCATTTTGTAACAATTATTCTAGTCTTGTTATTAGATCTCTAACGCAGTTTATAAGAAACAAAAAATAAACTCGAATAAATTCAAATTATTGGAAATCATAGTAATTTTCATTTTAGCAAATCTGGGGATTTCAGAAAAAATAGTCTGCCATTATGCATTATTTAGTTTTTTTAAATTTTTATCAAGTGTTGTGTGCATATATTTTTCTTTAATCTTTTACATTTTTATCTGATGCGAAAAAAAAAAAAAAAATCGCAAAATTATTATTTTCTAATATTATAAGAACTATAATTTTTATGGAAAAAATTTTGAAACCATTAAATTAAAGGAAGGAAATGATTTTCTTCGTTTATTTTTTTATGTGTAAAGGATTTAATTTTTTTCTTTCATAACTCGGAATAATATGTTTTTTTTATTTTATTTTTACTTTTTTTCCAACAATATTCTCTTACCTAAGTAAGTTTTTTTCAAGTAAACTATTTTTTTTTTTTTCATATAAATATTATTATTCCAAGTATTATTATTCTTAGTGTGCAGGCGATACATTATTTATTAAATTATTTTTTGAAAGTTGATACGGAATTTTGATTTTTAATTAGTTGTAGAATAACGTTTTTTATTAATAAAAATAAAGCTTCTTTCTTGACTATATCTTTTTTATTAATAATTTAATTAATATCACGGCATACATATATTTTATAAAAAACTGTCAGGTTAGCAATTAACCTGGACTTAAAATTAACTTCTGAGCTAAGAAAATAAACACTAGCAATTTACTAAAATGTCAACGGCATACGTTGCTAAAAAATAAAGATCTTTGGATTTAATTGCACATTTTTTATTTTATTTTATTTTTTAGAAATGTCTTTGGACAAAGTTAATTACAAAGAAAATTTTTTTCAAAAACAATAACACCAAAACAAAAATAAAAAATACAATATTCTGAAAAGAAATTTAGTCTATAAATTGGCTTTATTCGTTTTTTTAAATTATTAAATATTGAATTTGATTAGCAGAACATTAAGTTAAAAAAATGTTTCATTTCTATAATTTAACATAATCGAATGAATGCATAATTATTGCATTCATTCGATTCAGTAATATAAGATGGATTAGGAGGAATTAAAAACAATTATCTATAATTAATAGTTATTGTTTTTATAGATCATTCCAATTAATCACTTGAAGCCCTTGTCATATATCTGGATGTATAATTTTGATAATTATGATTATTATCATTAATAAAAAGAATAAAAAGTTTGATGATTAGTTATTCGCTGCAGAATTCCTCAACAAGAAAAATACAAATTTTACTGTTTAGTTACACAAGCAACGATATTTTCAACGATATATTTTGATATATGGAAATATATCAAAACATTATTTCGATTGTCAGTGCTGTTGGATTATTTGAGCAAATAGTTAATACTTGATATAAATATTAGCAGATATATGTCAGGTATTAAAAATTCCCCTGTATTTGTGATTATCGAAAACAAATTCTCGATATCTTTCGCAGAAACCATATCATTTATTCACAGAAATTGAATAAAATTTTGGCTTAAGGTTTTCTGAGGTATATGTTTAAGAATCATATGAGAAAAAAGTTTCAAATTGAAACGTTTATTTTTTTTTTATTGGAATGATATCTCCATAGCAGAAATCTACAAACAGTGTTGGAACGGTTTCTGTAGCACAAAAAAATCACCGGCATCAGCAAAATTAAGAAAACAAGTGAAAACATATAATACACACAGAGACTCAACAGAAAGCAAAACATTTTAATCAATTTCCTAAATTTTTCATGTGATCTTCTTCTGAAATACTTACCCTTTTAAGAGGAATCTGTTGAACCTGATGTCTGATGGTATCTTTTAAATCAGATGCAGTTTTCGTTTTAAATAATCAGATGTAGTTCTCGGATTTATTGCATACACTTTAGGTATCCCTACATCGAAATCTGATATAGTGAAGATGCGATATGGCGTTCTTCCATTTACGAGGTCTTGTGTTAAGTAACGTTTGACAGAACAGTTTGATGACAGAATTATCTTCATCAATTTCATGTTTCCGTGGTCGACAAGATCCCTTAATCTCCCTCCAATGGATATATTGCTGTAGGGATATCTGAAATCTAAAGTGTACGCAATAAATCCGAGAACTACATCTGATTTGAAAGACACTATGAGACGTCAGGTTCAGCAGATTCCTCTTAACATGGTAAGTGCTTCAGTGCTATCCATCTACCACATAGCTAAATGTCATCGTATATAAAGACTGACGCTTTAATAAGACTATCACAATAATCAGATCTTAATTATACAGAATATTTACATAGTCGACCTACAGTGAAAAACTCAAAATATTCAAACTCAACATAAAATACTCACTCAAACTTAAATATTCAAAGTCAATAACATTCAGAAAAGTTTTTAAATAGCATTTTCTGAGAAGTATGGATTAGGAATAACGAAATAGATATATTTTTAAGACATCCTTCATACTACTTACTTGCATACTACTACTATTTATTTGCATATGTTACAAAACTTTTGCTTGAAAATATTTTCCAGTTTTTGGATTTTAATTATCCTCTTCCAAAAATTATTTTTTCATATTTGGGTACAATATTTTCCATTTGCGTTTGGAAAATTTGCACATTTGCTATTATTATTATTGTTTTTTTTAGATTTCAAAAACAAAACTCACAATTAAGTTTCGATATAACCAGTTAACAGTAATGACGGAAGATTTACAATTATTTAGCAGGAATTCTAAATTTATCATTTCAGAATAAATTAATTTAATTAAATTCCATCACTTCTTCGATTTCAACCCTGCATTGGTTTTTTTTCCAATTATTTCAATTAATTCTGCTAAAAGTTTACTGTCAAGTATTTGCCTCAAATGTCAAATTCAGTTAAGTTTGATTAACTACAACGTAAATTACTCTTCACAGGGATACGTTTACGTAAATTAAATAAGCGTTAATTTCATTATTTAGAATGCAAGATGATTAAATAAAATTGTCTGACTAGCAGACATACAGACAGTATTTTGTTCTTGCATGTATTTTGGTATCGTTAAGTTAAGTATTTGGGTGTCGAGAACTTGTTAATTTGTTCTGTGAAGAATCCGAAATTTTATTTGACAGCTTTCTAATTATTTTAACAAACAAATCGTTCCTAGTAATAGGTATGTGTAAATTAGTTTCCAAAACACTTTGGAAGAGATAAATTTTAACAACTGCATCACGTTTTTGTCCTAGGAACATAATTATATAAGTTTTTATAATCGAAGCATTTATTTTTTTCTACAAATTTAAATTAACCAAAATATTTTTAAATAAAGATGGCTCTTAATCATGGAACCTTAACAAATGATTTTGCTATCACTTTGAAAGATTATGATGACAGCTAAAAATATTACTGACTAATTATTATTACTCTTAATAGATTAATTTTCCATGGAATTTATTTGTATTTCCTGTTTGATATTAAAAAATTGAAACTTTTTGACGGATATTTATTATTTTCCTTTATACAATCCGTAGATTATAGATTTTACCAAATGATTCAAGATTTGATTACGCCATAAAAATGTTCGTGGTTGAATAATAATCAGAATAAAATAACAAAAATTAAAAATGTTTTTCCTATAGTCAAATTAATGTTTTAAATGAAAGCTACCATGATTTTCTATTCTATTACAAATTTAAAAATTCCAAAAAGTTGTTAAAGCGCTCAAATATTTTTTTTTTTTTTCCATTTAATAGAATTTATTTTAACGTGATTTTTTTTTTCAACTGAATACGCTTTTAAACTAATTTATTTTTATACAATTTGTTTGATACAAATGTTCTTACATTTTATTTTTACATTCTCTAATAATGATATGGCAATTTCTCTTATAATCATAATCTCAAGAACGATTTTATATCTTCTTCAAATTGAGAAATATTTTGCATTTTCAGATATCATCCAATGTAAATAAATAGAACTTTATTGGTATACATATAGTATAACACAGAAAATAAATGAACACACTATGGTTTATATGTTATTGATTATACAAGATCATTTTTTCATTAATAAAAATTTCCATTGTGTGTTATACGTTTTTATGAATTACTGATACTTGTAACCTTTTTAAACGTCTCAAATTTGTGAGTAAGAATTATGATAATAATTTAAATAAATAAACGAATATTTTTGATCATAACATTAATTTTTAATCACAAGTCCACTCCAACTATCACGATGGGCCCAAGACATGGATAGTAATACAATAGAGCACATATCGTTGCTGCCTGTTTGTGGCAAACATAATCTTCACGTGATCATACACCTCATGTGACTTTTTCAATCTGCACTGTTCACTGTCTGGAATGACGTGATGGCTGGTCACTATGTTTACTTGTGTTAAAAACGAAAATGAGCTTATGTGGAATATACTGCACTCATTTAAAATTATTTCTACGCATTTATTTCAGAATTTTGTAATTTAACATATGAGATGAGATCTTGGCGATTTTTGGCAACCATCTTTACTGTTAGCTATTATTACTCTATGCTGTTGGCGAGAAGGGAGGAAAAGGCTCTGGTATCATGCAACGATTTTCAAAAGAAATGGTTAATTTTTTTTTAGCTGTCAATAAATGTAAATTTACTTTTTCTAAATACTTGGCATTTATATTCCATTAATAAAATTTTCTCTTGCAATATTTTAACTTCAAAATGACTAAATAATAAAATATTCATTCATATGAACTTTTTCGTATTGTTTTATTATATTTTATATAAAATGATCTTAAAAAATTTCGCACATTTCTTTGAATTTTCATAATCGCTTCATAACATGCTTACATCTTCTAAATAAATAAGTGCAGGGAAAAGAAGCCAAGGGCGGCGATACAGTGACAATTCTAGTCTAAAATGGACGGGAGATATTTGACACAACCTTTTGTTCCTTTAGAATAGGAGAACACGCGCTCTATTTTATTACTACTCTATGACATAACTACCCCCAGACGCATAGTTTCGGGCTCGTATGATTAGCAATCCTATTACAGCTGTGTCAGTGTTGTGGAATAAAGAAAATTTCCTGAAAGCTCCAACTTAACGCGAAAAATTATCTTCGTCTAAAAATGTTTTCTGACTGAGCATTATTTTGAGATTCCTTGTCGTCTAAATGTACCTGTTTGTGGCAAACATAATCTTCACGTGATCGTACACCTCTCATGACTTTTACAATCGGCATGTTCACTGTCTAGAATGACATGATGGCTGGTCACTATGTTTACTTGTGTAACAAAGGAAAAATGAGCTTACAATGAATGCACTGTGGAATATACTGCACTCATTTAAAATTATTTCTAGGCATTTATTTCAGAGTTTTGTAGTTTAACATATAGGATGATAGCTTGCGAATTTTGACAACAATCTTTACTGTTATAAATTATTACTCTGTGCTGTTGAGTGAAGAGAAGAAACGGTCTACTATCATATAACGATTTTCAAAAGAACTACACTCATTTTTCAGCTGTAAATAAATGTAAATTTAATTTTTCTAAATACACAGGTATTCATGTTATGCTAAAAATTTTCTCAAGCAAAATTTTCCCTCCAAAATTATTAAATATTCATTTTCATATAAAATTATCATAATAATCAAAAGATATTAGGAAGAAGAATTTCAAACATTTCTTTGATTTTTCAGAATATCTTCAAAACATGTTTACATTTCAAAGTAAATACGTGCAGAAAAAAAGAATTCAAGGGGTGATACAGCGCCAATTCCAGTACATAAGATATTTGACACAACCTTCTGTCCCTTTAGAATAGGAGGACGCGATCTATTTTATTACTACTCTATGAAGTAATAACCCCCAGGTGCATAGTTTCGTGCTCGTATGATTAGCTATTACAGCTCTGCCAGTGTTGTGGAATAAAGAGAATTTCCTAAAAAGCTTCAACTTATCGCGAAAAGTTATCTTCGTCTGAAACTCCCTTCTGACGCGGCGTTAATTTGTGAGTCCTGTCGTCTAAATGTACCTTATCATTTCTAGAAATTTATAAAACTAATTTTAATTTAAATAGAGGAAAATAAAATTAGACTCCAAGAAATTAGAAGTTTAGTTAAAGCATAAATATATTTGCTTAAGTATGAATGGAATTCTTTCAACAACCCAGGCAATACAATTATTCAAAAGACAAACAGATTGGAATTAAGTAATGTATGCAAATTGATTTCTAAATTTGTGCAAAGCTGAATATTGAACTTGACCATCCGCTTAAAACTACACTCATGTCCATAAATTAAGGATAATTCAGAATCACACAGAAATTGAACTCTAAAATAAAAATTTCACCTGTAGAATTATCACACACATCTTGAAGAAGAATATGCAAATTACAGGAAACCACCAGATGGCGCGGATAGTACGTCACAATGACGAGAGTGTAAGAGAGGGGTATATAAGGAATGGTGGCAAAGAAGTAAAATTGTTCACGAGCCTTTCAGTGCAATAACCGCATAGTTATGGCACAAAGGAAGCATTTGATGATTTTTACATGGTAGAATTATCGGACGACTGGAATGTGGACTAGAAGTATCCGAGGAACTTGGAATCGCCCAGAGTGTCATCTACAGGCTTTGGCAACGATTCCAAGACGATGGTAATGGGGGAGTAGATGTTATAGAACAGGTCGCCCCCAGTTACAACGCCGAATGAGGACCGGTATTTAGAAGTTACTGCCAAAAGAAACAGACGGAGCACAGCATCAGACCTGTCTCGTCAGCTCACTTCAGCTACCGGTACGACAGTTTCAAGAAGCAGACCGTGTACAGACGCTTAGGGCACATTGGTCTATATGCTCGTAGGCCTGTTAGATGTGTTCCACTTACCGCAACTCACTGTCGCCTGCGATTAACCTGGAGTAGAGCATGCATTGTGGACACCGCAACAGTGGTCTGGTGCGGATGTTTTCCGACGAGTCCAGGTTTAGTTTGCAGTCTGATTCTCGCCGGACTTTCATATGGAGAGCGCCAGGTACGTTACCACCAAGAGAACACCATTGAACGACACCGTTACGGTGGTGCAGGATGGCTCGTTTGGGGAGGAATTATTCTTGGTTTCAGAACTGACCTGCATGTTCAGAGTGTAACGATGACAGGCTACATCTATCGGGATGTCATTCTGAAACAACATGTACGTTTGTTTCGGGGCGCCATGGGTGCTGAAGTTCTGTTTATGGATGACAACGCCCGTCCTCACCGTGCAAACATTGTAGACGAATGCCTTCAATTGAGGATATCACCCGTATGGATTGGCCAGCATACTCACCGGTCTTGAATCCAATAGAGCATGTGTGGGATATCCTTGGCCGACGAATTGCAGCCCGTCAACCCCCTCCCACCTGTCAACCGGAATTTCGGAGGGCATTGCTTGATGAGTGGCGTAATATTCCCCAAGATCAGTTTGATAATTTGATACTCAGCATGCCCAGGCGTTGTAAGGCCTGTATTGCCTCGTCCTGGAGACATACTCCATATTAACCATCATACTAACCATGTTATACTGTTTTTTGTAAATAGGTTCTTTTTTGAAATTTGCTCCAGGGTGTAAAAATCGCAATTTTTATTAATTATGTCAAACATATATAGCATCTTTTTTGCTCTTTACCTTTTGTTTAATAAATAGACTTTACAAATAAGTCAAATTTGTTTTGCTTCTGCCTCTTTCTTTGCCTGAACTTCATTATCCTTAATTTATGGACATGAGTGTACTATTCAAAGTTTGATTTTTATTATTTTGGGAATATTTGCATTTCGACCGTCCTAATTTTGGGGTATTATGTTTGTTTCTTTTGAAGTTCTCTCATTACTTTAATTTACGAAAGTATTGTAGGATGATATTAAAAATAATCCAAATTTAATATTAAATTTGAAAATATTTCGTGAAGAAAACGTTTTGGAAAATTTCCATTTCGTTAAAATGTTCGTTATGGACAAAATATTCAGAATTATAAATAAAATATGAATTATTTTAGTTTTTCATGAATAAATAAAATATTTCTTCTACAAAGATTTATGTGAGTGTTTTTATATGTAAAGGGGTCCGCATATATAAAATAAAAGATTCATTTGTCCGTATTGTCTAAAACTGAAGCACTATAAATTAAGAATAATATTTGAGATTATTACTATTTTATTGCTATTTTTTGAAATTACTCGAAAATTCCCTTCATTTGGAATAGGAGCATCTTTTATTGAAAAATCCTCCAAACCTCAATGTACTCTTAAGCCTCTGCAAAAGATAATTGTGTTAATGATTGGAACGATTTCTTTCTATTTAGTGGCTTCAAAAGTAACATCTAACAGATGGGCTGAAATGTTCATAGGCTGACACATAGATGGCGCTACTAGTATTAAATTGATATGATTTTTAGTTATCCCTAACCTTCAAAAGACACGTGCATAAATTTGATATCTGTTGCACTATTAGTATGTGAGTTATAACATTTTTCGTGAAGCAACTTTTGTTAGTTTGAAAAAATGGATAAAAAGGAATTTCGGGTGTTAATAAGGCATTGCTTTTTGTCGAAAAAAATACTATTGAAGCCAAGGCTTGGCTTGATAAACATTATTCGGACTTTGCACCAGGAAAATCAACCGTAGAAAAGTAGTTTTCTAAATTTAAACGAGGCACCGAGGACGATGCACGCAGTGGACGCCCCAAAGAGGCTGTTACCGACGAAAACATCAAAAGTCCACAAAATAATTTCTGATAACCGTAAAGTGAAGTTGATTGAGATAGCTGAGACCCCAAAAGATATCAAAGGAACGTGTTGGACATATCGTAAATGACTATCTGGATATGCGAAAGCTCTGTTCAAAGTGGGTGCCGCGCGAGCTCACAATCGACCCAAAAACAACAACGAATTGATGATTCTAAGCAGTGTTTGGAGCTGTTCAATCGTAATAAACCCGAATATTTGAGTCGATATGGGTCAATGTATGAAACATGGCTCCATCATTTCACGCCGGAGTCCAATCGACAGTCAGCCGAGTAGATTGCACGTGATGAACACTAAAAATGCTATAACTCACATACTCATAGTACAACAGCTGTCCAATTTGTACACATGTCTTTTGAAGGTTAAGGCTAATCACATGGATTTAATACTAGTAACGCCATCTATGTGCCAGCCCACTTGTTATAGTTTGAGCAATTCTTATATCGCATCAAGACATCCAAAGTTGAAAGAAAATTAACGTGATACTTGGTTTCCTGATGCTTAGAAATTGTATTCAAATGCTGGCTTTTCAATTGACATATCCCTTTACAATAAAAAATTCAGCAGTTTGTGAATCACTTTTTGTAATTTAGTTAAAGAAAATAGTAAGCGGCACACCGCATTTTTAATTTATTTACAATACGCCGCAATTTTAATCTTCGAGTAAGTAGTCCCATTAAATCTTTGTAAGTAAGAAAGCTGAAAATTTCTTTTACTTTTCTCATTTACAAAAATAATAAAATAAAATTAAATTTGCCTTACGTTTCCAGAATTTTCCAAATATTTACAAATTTTTCGTCTGAATTTATAAATTTATTCTTATATTCTGTAATATTATGCAAATTACTAGGAACTGTATCAGATAACAAATTGGCATTTGCTTTTGAAAATAAAATAATTTGACGCTGTTTCATGGCTGCTGCTGCAGTTCTCAGTTTTTACTAGCACATCATGTACATCTGATTTATCATTTTTAATGCATCTTCATCAGTTTTAAATATTTTCTTTTCTTTATAAAAATCAAAGTATTTTTTAAGTAAATTTTTTTTTTTCTGCTAGTATTCTCTAAAAAGAAAGTGTTAATTTAATTTCATCTAAAATTAGAAATATAAATATATTTTTTAAAATTTACTGAATTTGAGTTTAGAATTGTTTGATCGCGGCCATCAAATAACAAAATTAATAAAAGCATTCATGCATTCTAGTAATTAAATACACAAATACTACATAAGTTTTTAATATGTAAAACATAAAGAAGTACACTCAAGAGCCAAAACATTATGACCACCTGTCAATAACGAGTTGGCCCACGTTTGGCGCGCAACACAGCTTCAACCCGCCTTGGCATGGATTAATACCACCACTTAATACCAGTTAAATACCACTTCCCCCTGATCACGTGCCTTCCACGTCATCCAGGCGAGTTCATTGCAAAATGTAGGGGTGGTCATAATGTTTTGGTTCTTGAGTGTATAACAATTGTAAGTGTGAAAGGGATTATCAGAAATGAGATTGAACTAGTAATAATAAAATGAATTAAATAAAAGTAACTGAATAATAGCAACTAAGCAAGTATTACTCAGTTTGGCAATGAGAAATGCTATGAGAATACTAAAAATATCACAATGTAACAACTAAAAACTCACTTAGTAACAATAGAACATTTCACACACAAAAACCCACTTCCTGCAACAAGACCGAAGTAAGAAATGACCATATGTGAATATCATAAAAAATAAACTTGGGACAAAGAAGTTTGTCACAAAAATGGTCGAACAGGTAGTCCTAAAAATTAAGATTATCACAAAAATTAAGCCAAATATAATGGACCAGGTTAAATTAATTATTGTCATTTGACAACCACTAATTGGGTTGGTTGAGTAATTGCAACCACTGATAGATTTGTCGACATCCTTACACTATGGTAGAATCCGCTTATATTATAGTAGAATCCTCCAAGTAATTTATGCTCCGACCCAAGATAGGCTTTCTGATTTTTATCTATGGTGGGTGCACTACACTAAAAGCTGATTCAATTTGGCATGACAATGGCACTCTCTGCAGGCAGAGTTTAACTGAAGTACACATTTCGCTTATGGATTTAGAATGGGGATTAAGCTCGGGATGCTTTAGTGATAAAGTTTGGCCTTACAAAAGCAAGGTAACAAGTTTGGCAAGACGGTACAGTTAAAACACTCAAACTAATATTTTTCACTGGTCCAGGGATTGGGTTAAAAGCCCCTACAGGGACAGGATCGTGTTTAATAATAAATAATGCAGGAAATATAAAATGATTTATTCTTCAAGCCATTGGAAGCCCCAATCTTTCGAGGGGGATAGTGGTATGCCTGCGGCATCCAAGCCTTTAGAATTTTCAAAACAGATAATATTAATAATGGTGGTTATAATTTCGAAAATAAGGGAGTACATTATGAGGAATAGTTCAAGAAAAGCTTTTATCCGAACATAAATGCTAACAGCTTCATCGTCATGGAAATTGTCTCCTACCACAGCGTGTTTTCTGAAACTTTTCGAATAAACCAGCAAAGAAGAGGTATTCAACCATGGCTACATAAAACTCGAAAATATTGCATGGAATATTAACATGCTGAAAAATGAACTTCTATTGCTAGTGTAGTAGTAAAAAAATAAGAAGAAGAGACGTACATTCAATTCCTCAATCATCTCCATATCACTGTGAATTGAATCCAATTGAATAATTCGCTTCTGAACCAACAGGAACTACAATTTCAGAATGTTATTCAGATAAAATTGAAATTTTGTAACCAACATAAAACGTTTGCATCGAGTATCTCAAAATTCACGAAAGATTGAATTCTGCTCCATTTGTGCGATAAAGTGTTTTCAACGAAAAAAAATATACATTTCATAGTTCATACAAAACCCTATATTTTATAATTTATGAATCAATAAAAATTCATATTTTTTAATTAAATTTAATAATTAATAATTAATAATTATTAATTTTTTGTAATTTCTATTAAAATTTCTATTCTTGTAAAAATTCTTGTAATTTCTATTAAAATTACTTTTTATGGGAATTTTGAGATGCCCTCCATATCCTTTTATAATATTAATATAATATTTTATTAATTAAAATTAAAACATATACTTAATTAAAAATTCAAAGAAATGTTAAACGAAAAAAAATTAGAATAAAGGAAATGAATTACATTAATATAACACTCGTTATCATATTCTTTTAATTTTAAATCAATATGCACTTAACCAAAACCAAATTGGAAATATCCACATACAAACAAAATTTTGTTGTTGATGTATATTTTAACAAAAAAAATGAAATAAAGGGATGTACTTCTTTTGAGTCAAATAAAAGAAAATGAGCGTTTTGAATCCCTAAGGGGAAGTTTTCAGGGTTTCTCCCTTACAATATTCAAATTCGAGCATTTACCTTTAAATATTCTCCCTTTATCACATGTTGCAGGTATATTTATGGTATACATAAAGCAAACACAAGACTCATTCATGTATTACAAAAAAATAATATTTAAATTTTTCAAACACTTTCATTTCTCGCAAATATTCTTCGAGATTTAAAACAAATTTTATATCCTATCCTAACAATAACTCAGAATGCTACTATTATTCTTATTTCCATGCGATTATTGATTTCTTCCTCTACATTGAACATCAAATAAGAACCTCGGTGCTTCTTTACCTTAGGGATTCTTCATTTATAAATTAAAATTTGGCGTTAGGCAGGCAAGAAAAAAAAAAAAAAAAAAAAAAAAAAAAAATTTTATCGTGAAAAGTGAAGAAAAAAAATATTTCTTCTATGCTCCTCAAAGCCGTCCTAGGAATAGTTGGTGAGGTGAAAAGCATAAAAAACAGAAGGTGGATAAATCTTAAATAAACTACAAGCGAGAAATCTAATTAAAATTACAGAAATAGAAGATATTAATAAAAACATAACTCCCCATCGGAATCTAAACAATAGCAGAAGAGTTATTTCAGAAATAAACCTTGTCAATGTCACTGAAGAAGCTCTTATGGCTCAAAATGCTATTCGCATAAAAAGAGGGACTATCAAAATAAATAATATTTTATTACACCTAAGATTCCAAAAAAATATTAAGGTAACATATTTAAATGCACCAGTACAGCCACATATTCCAAACCCGATGAGATACTTTAAATGCAAAAGTTTGGCACTCAAAAAAAAAAAAAATTTTTCAAAGGTGGCAGGCATGAAGAATCGGACTGATCATTGTTACGAAGAATCTCCATGTTGAATTAATTGCAAAAAAAATAGCAATCCATCCTTTTCCAGATTTTGTCAGAAATGGAAGTTGGAGAAAGAAATTCCGACTGTAAAAGTAAAAAAAAAAAAAAAGCATTTCTTTCAGGAAACTAGGAAAATAGTAAATGCCCGTATACCAAAATATCAATCATCATATTTATCTGTCTTTCGTGAAATCTTTAATTCAGCAGCAACTCAAACTGACTTTGAAGTTCCCCTGAAATCAATAAGAGTTATAGTTACATAACAGCAAAAATCAAGCCTGATATATAACTTTAGAATTGAATATGCCTGGCACATCGAAAGATAATACAAAAATGCAATACATGAATAAAAGCAAACAAGAAACGAAAGATGTAGTAAAAAAAAATTAAAAACAAACAAAATACCAAACAAATAAGAGATGGAATGGAATCAAGAGATAACATATCCTTAAATGATCACGAAAGTGGATCTAAAAGCGAATCAATAATTTTTAAGAAACATAACATAATGGATTGTAATATTTTAAAATGGAAATTTCATGGTTACTTTCCTCCCAAGATGATATTAAAACCCTAACAAATATTTTCAATCCTATTTGTTTCATGTTACAGGAAATGTATTTACTTGCCAATCATACTATTAAAATTAAATATATATATATAATCTGATTCCACTAGCGAAATTCGAGCTTTATTTGGTGTTGTTCTATTGATATGCAAAGCCTTCAACCTTCGCCTGAAGCCTAAACACAAGAATTTAAACGGTGACCATTCAAATTAAATTATCTCTAATTACAATCTGCTCAATTTACCTGCCTCTAAGTGATGATGTTAATTTAGAAGATTCGAATGATTTGATTTTCCAATTACCTTCATCATATTTGTCATAATGGGATTTAATTGGCACAATCCATATTTGAGCACTGATAACTCTAACAATAGAGGATCATTAATTAAAATTTTTATTAATGATCTTGATCTGTGTCTTATGAATCAAACTAATCTGACACATTGCTTTCATTTTCCTTCAAAAACATACCATCACCTTCATTTGGCTTTATGCTCTTCCTTTCTGCTGTCATTTCTAAACTTCAGCGCGTATGATGATTTGCATAATAGTGATCACTTTCCACTCATTATATCTATTAACCTCCAAAATCGTATACTTCCTTCTAAACCTCTGAGGTATATTGTATGAAAAGCCAATTGGAGTCTGCTTAGAGAAATTGCTGTAATACCAGAAATGATCGCATCCTTCAGTTTAGACCAAGGGTCGGCAACCTGCGGCTCGCGAGCCGCATGCGGCTCTTTGGACGTGAAACTGCGGCACTTTAGTTCCACACGCAATATTATTTATTTTATCAACAACAAAAAAAACAAATTAAAATCGTTCTGAATCGATTAACGAGGAATCTGAAGAACTGTTTCGTGATTTCAAAAAACAAACCAGAAATCTTGAAAAAATCAAAGATTGGTCACTATCCACTAAAACAGTACAAGATAGAATAGCTAAAATATCTTCAAATGTAACATATTTGCAGGTGGAAGATATTCAACTTTCTTCTGCCTTATCACTGGCTATAGATGAGTCTTGCGACATAAAAAGACACGGCACAAGTTGCCCTTTTTGTCAGGTATATGTCTTCCCAAGGTCCAAAAGGATTGCTACCGCTCTCGGGACAAACTAGACGGGAAGATATAGCGAATGCCGTGCAAAAATGCCTTGAAGACAATAAGATCGATTTAAATAAAATCGTTTCAATAGCAACTGATGGAGCCAGAAGTCAGGAAAAAATAAAGGGGCAACAACGATTCTTCAGAGCAAAATAAACCACGAAATTCTTACGTATCACTGCATAATACACCAGAAGCGCTTTGTGCCCAAACATTTCCGGCCGAAATAGTTGAGGTCATGAATTTGGTAATCAAGATTGTTAACAACATCTTGTCAAAAGCACTCTACTATCGTCAGTTTAAAGAATTCTTAAACGAAAATGGAGACTCAGTATTCCGACCTCCTTCTTCACAATAAAGTGCGATGGCTTTCTGAAGGTAAGGTGTTGAAGCGTTTTTTTTATGCTTGAATGAAATAAATACATTCCTAAATAAAAAAGGCATTAATCCCCTGAGTTAGAGAACGGCAAATGGTTGCAAAAATTTTTACTTTATGGTGGATATCACAGAGAAATTAAATGAGCTGAATCTAAAACTGCAAGGAAAGGGAAACCCAGACTATGTTTTGGTAGAAGAATTGGTTTTGTTTTGAAGAAAAATTTATTCTTTGGCAGAAGATATTCAGAGCGGTATATTACTTCATTTTCAATTTCTAAAGCAATATCATGATAAAACTAGTGCAACTGTTGACACGAGGTACTTCAGCACAGTTATAAAAAAATTAAAGATGAATTTGCTGATAGATTTGGGCAATTCAAAACCAACAAAACCCTCTAGCATTCATAGTAAATCCTCTCAACACAAATAGTAACGAAATCCACATTGAGCCATTTGGAATTGATACTGGATCTCTAGAAATGCAATTGATTGATTTAAAAGTAAAGCTTTGTGGAGTGGAAAATTTACAGAGTTGAAAAGCAAGTTGAAAAGAGTTGGAGGTCCAGAAATGTATGTACGTAACCCAACAAAAGTGAACAACATTAAAAGAAATGCCGCGAGTTGAGGCACTTATATTCGACGCATGGAATTGTCTTCCAGACTGCTACAGCGAGATGAAGAAGTTGGCATTTGGAGTGTTGACTATCTTCGGATCGACATATTCGTGCGAGCAAGCGTTCTCTTGCATGAATATAATTAAAAGGAAAGTAAGAAGCCAACTAACAAATGAAAATTTAGTGTCGTGTTTGAAACTTAAAGCAACAAGTTATGAGCCAAATTTATTCAAACTTTCTAAGCCAATGCTCCCATTGAATTTGTTTGCTGTATGTTATTTATTATTTTTTATTTTAAGTACAAATTACATTGTTTAGTAAAGTTTAAATTTTCTACTTGAATAACTAAATAATAACCTACTTGAATAACCAATTTGCTAAATTTAAACGAGGCGAAATGAGCACCGAGGACGATGCCCGCAGTGGACGCCCAAAAGAGGCTGTTACCGACGAAAATATCAAAAAGTCCACAAAACAATTTCTGATGACCGTAAAGTGAAGTTGATTGAGATAGCTGAGACCCTAAAGATATCAAAGGAACATGTTGGACATATCGTGAAGGAATATTTGGATATGCAAAAGCTTTGTTCAAAGTGGGTGCCGCGCGAGCTCATAATCGACCCAAAACAACAACCAATTGATGATTCTAAGCAGTGTTTGGAGCTGTTCAATCGTAATAAACCAGAATTTTGCTTCGATATGGGACAATGGATGAAACATGGCTCCATCATTTCACACCGGAGTCCAATCGACAGTCAGCCGAGTAGACTGCACGTGATGAACACTAAAAATTCTATAACTTCATTAAAAATGCTCTAACTCACATACTAATAGCGCAACAGCTATCAAATTTATACACGTGTCTTTTGAAGGTTAGGGCTAACTAAAAATCATGCGGGTTTAATACTAGTAGCGCCAGCTATGTGTCAGCCTATGAACTTTTCAGCCCACCTGTTATTTATTGTTGGCAAGAAAAATTTTGTGGCTCTTTAAAAACTTTGAAATTTGTAAATTGCCATTTTTGGCTCTTCCGACTCAAAAGGTTGCCGACCCCTGGTTTAGACAATGCTGTAGAAAATGTATCATTGGAAATTTTAAAAGCAGCCAAATCATCGATATGAACAACCACACTAAAATTCCAGAAATTGACCAAACCATGGATGGACGAATATGTAGTAAGTCACGTAAAGTGCTAAGGCACAGAAAGAAAGGAAAACTTTAATACGGAATACAAAGAAAAACTTTATTTTATATAAATATACATAGGCTAAATTTCGCATAACTGGTTGACAATCCCAAAGACAATCATAGCAAAACTATATCAACTCTATGCAAGGAAAAGTATCCGTAAAAGTTATTTGAGATAAAATAAAAAGCATTTCAGGCAATAATAATTCCTCAACAATGCCTTCGTTTATTATAAATAACCATATCATAAGTGATTTGAGGGCAATTGTAAATAATTTTGGGCATAATTTGTTGATCTTATAAAAATTCGCAGTCTCATTTTTCAACATAAAAGATCTGAAAAACACAAATTACTTGAATTGAACGCAAAATCAGGTTTTAGCTACAATTAGGGTTTTCATGGTTTATAATTAAACGGATGTACCTGATGAAATTCATTCTGACATGCTGAAATTTCTCACTGAGAAATCAGTAATGAGTGTATTATACCTGTTTAATAGGATCGGGACTGAACATGTCTTTCCCATCTCCTGCAGAAAGATTATTATAATAGCGATACCAAAACCTTGGCAAATGCCAACAAATCCTATTAACTATAGATCAACTGCTCTGACTAATTGCTTATGCAAGTTGCTGGAACGGATAATAAATACCGTATTAATATATATTCTTGAAAATGAAAAATACTTATTACAGTTTCAAAGTGAATTTCGGTTTGCAAGCTGCACCCCAGATAATACATCAATACTTGAAAGAGCCATCAGAGAGACATTTGTTTGAGATAGGCATGCAACTGCTACCTTATTCGACATGGAGAAGCCTACGAAGGACTTTGTTGCATGGAATTTTACTAGACTTTTATACTAAGGAAGTTCATTTAAAAATTCTTACAGACGAGAACATTTAAAGTTAGCATCAATAATATATTTCTGACGAATTTTACCAAGAAGAAAGTGTAGCACCAGGTAGTGTTTTGAGTGTGATATTTTTCATAATAAAAATTAATGACATTATCAATCTACAGTACATAAAACTATATACATAAATAATTTCCAAATTTTTTGCAGCGAGAAGCAAAATTCATGTTTTAAAAGATTTTATTGATAGAGGAAATTCTTCTACAAGCAAAATCGTATTTAGATTTTTATTTTTACAAATTACAAAAGTATAAAAAAACAAAAGTCTTATAAAAGTTTACAAAAAGTCTTACTTGATTATTTTCACGAATGGTTCAAAAAGTAGTAGATGCTGCTGTCTTTAAGGACAAAGTTTTCTAGAGAAAACTCCACTAACATTGTTCTGCTTTTATAGTAGAGAGTTATACTATTCTTCTAGATCTAAACAAAATATATTACTCTTTTTATAAACAATTTATATTATATTCCGAATCAAGAAGCAAACGCACTGCAAAATTTTAATGAAAAAGCCATCCAATAATATTGGACATTATTAAAACCCACCATAAATTAGTAGTCAAAGAGTTCTGCTGGATCCCAGGAGAGGAAGGTAACACGGTAACAAAAAAAAAGGAAGACGCAAAGAATGCTTCCATACAAGTTAATTTCGAAATGCCACTTGGAAACGCAAATAAAAGACAACAGTAAATGAGTAATAAACTTTATTATATAGAATCGATTATCACAACCTTTCCGAATTCAAATCTTAACAGATTTTTAATGTGAAATTGACCAGTTTCAAAATCTGACATGTTGTTTTTACCCATAGATATCTCTTTCAGGAAGAACCGCCTCTTCGCTGCTCAAAATGCAATAATGTTTTAACTATTAAACACATTTTATCAGCATGGGCTCGTTTTAAATGACTCAGATAATTTTGATATATTGCTACTAATCCTTTATTAACTGACATCCTAGAAATTAATTACCATGGGAATATATTTTATTTTTTTAAAGACATTAACGCCCTGCAACTAATTAAAAATTTTGTGATATAGAAATTTTATAAAGTCTGCCTTTAGCGTCTAAAATTAATATTCGGCTCTTGTACCATGAATACTCAACAACCAACCAACCAACGGTTAGAACAAAAAACTGAATTCGAAATTTTTGCTCCAAAATTCCGAAAATTGTATTTATCCAATCTCAAAATTTGACTCTTTCAAGTTCTGAAAATTTCATACTACCTATTACGAAAATTTGCTTATATTTTAGAAAAATATTAAATTTTCATTCTTTCAAATAAGTTTGCTTAAAAATGTCATGTTATTCATCTTAGTAATAAAGCGTTATTTTTAATTTTATGTTGAAATCCTTTAAAATATAACAATATAATAAGTAATAAATTAATTTATTATTATATTTGAAATATAATAAATATTAAATTATTAAATATAATTTAATTATTTAAATTAATAATTAATTTAATTATTTATTTATTAATTTTTTAACTATTATTAATTATTTTAAATATTTTTTTTCCTTTCTAATGCAGCTGGCAAACACTTAGACAGCATTTAGTCTTGGATGCTTTAAGGCAAGCGTTGCACAGACGTTACTCACTTTGCATTACCCAGTGGGAGCGTGTAACTTGAAGATAAGCCACAGACGCGGAGTAACAATGCCCCCGCAACGCTCTACGATCCTATTAGACCGGGACCTACGGTTTAAAGTGGATTCCGAACCACTACAAACATCCATGGCACCGCCGGGACTCGAACCCGAAACCTGTGGTACCGAGAGGCAGAGCGCTAGCTCTCGGCCATTCAGGCCCTTGTTTTAAATATAATTTTATTTAAAATATATAATAATAAAAATTTAATTTTTATGTTGAAATCCCCTAAAAGTATCCTTTTAATTGGAATTAGATGGGGAGGGGAAGTCTAATTTTTTTTACCCCCAATTTCAAAACTTCGATACCTTGTTCAGTGGATTTCAATGCTAACCAGCAATAGCCCTTGAGCGGAAGTGATTGCGAACCAAAATTTCTGATAATTCTGAAAAGCTGATGCTACCGGTTCAGAGAATTTGATTTTTACCAATAATCATTCCTAAACAGTTATCTATTTATACAAAATATCAATGTTAGAACTTAATTTCTATAAATTAAAAATAAATCTTATTGTAAATTTCATCCTCAGCCAAATGATTACGCGTATTTAACATTCAATCTAGATATATCTGTTATTTTACCATTGATTTTTCTTTAAGTATATTACTTTTTCCATTTCTTTTAACTAAAGATAAAAATTTTTTTTTTTGCTCTTTCAATTTACTTTTTTTCTATGAATTGTTAAAAAAAAAAAAAAAAAAAAATGTTAAACGAAAAATACAAAAATCGAAATATTCGCTGACGAAGAAAATTTTTTTTTTTACATTCCAGCTGACACATTCTGATTCTTAAGCTGTTATTTACTTTGACACAACCCAATTTATCGATTTCGGAAATCCTATATTTTAATTTTAGCATTGTCACTATTTACTGCTAAAAATATCCTTTAGTTTTTATTTGAAGCCGCAGAGTTGTCTTCTTTTATTTTATTTCTCAAAGTGTATTCGATCTATCTATATCTGTCTTATTGTTTTGAGAAGAATATTTACACTCGTACTATTTTATATTTTCTTTTTGTGTGCACCATATTAAATAGTCCTTTATAAATAAAAAAAAATCATACTCAATTTCATATTCTGTTTTTGTGTAACATGTACTCATATTGATTAGTAACTGCGATCTGAACTAAGAAAACTTTGACGGACATCATGTTGAGTTTGCAAAATAAGGAATCACCAATCGAAACTTGATGAATAATACCGTAGTGAATGCTACTATCTTTCTATTCAGAAATGGGTACGGAAAATTTATCTTACAATTTGCTTACAAAAAAATATACATATTCATTAAAATATAAAAAATACTAAATTATTGGTATCAAAGTATTTATAGGATGCAATAGACAAACAAAAAGAAAATTATACATTTTAAACACAGATTGCTAATTTGTAATAAGATAAATTTACATTAAAATCTTATAGATGTTATTCTATTTAATAAATAAGAACTTCGTTAGTTGTTGATTCAAGATAGTTTTCCTTAAACTTCATTGCTGAAATATCTGTCAACATTTACTTGATTTGCTACTAAAGCAGTCACTGTCTTTGTTACTGATTGTATTGAAAGATACAATTAAATTGCCTCTTAACATTAATTCCTTAAATATTGGAAAAATAAAAATTAGTTGAATTCTTATATCGATTCCTTAAAAGTGCTCAGTACCAAGTCCCACGCCTCCATCTGTTTATAACCGATATGTTACAATTTATATAAACATGATCCCCTACCCCCAAAATATTGAAAAATGCCAATTGGACATACACAAAACTTACCGAGGAAAGTGGAATTGTATCATTATTTTTAGCAATATTCACCCAACTGCGATACAAGTTTGTTGATTCTAGGAACAGAATCGAATGATGCTACATGATGTTTGTTGATATTGGAGTTAACTGTAATCGATAGAACCAGGTGTTCCTCGTAGTCAACTCTTGACGATTCCTCAAATGATTCAGCTTATCTCTGATAAAAAAGGATATTGTTAATTTTTTAAATATTCTAATTAATATTAATTGCTGTTAAAATAATGTTTATTGTAATATTTATTAAGATTAATCGCAATTTTATATTATTGGTAAAAAACCCTGTTATATATATTTAATCCAAACAATGCACAGATTTGTCAGGATTTTGGATCACATATATTCTCTATACCTTCACTCGACTCCTTAAAAAAAAAGCTGTATTCCCAAATCTACTTCCCCATCTGATTATAACAGATATGCTTTCTTTAATATAAACACTTTTTCTCTGTACGACACAAAATATTGAGAAAATGCCCCGGACATAGACAAAACATACGGAGGAGTGAAATTGTATTATTATTTCTAACGATATTTCTCCACTGCGATACTTATTCTGTTGGTTGTAGACATAACACAGGGTGGTGCCAAATGATATTTGTTGATATTGGAGTTAACTGTAACTGATGAAACTAGATGTTCCTCAAAGTCAACCCTTTGGTACTACACAAATGATGTAGCCTATCCGCGAAAGAAAATAAATTGTTATTTTTCTATTATTAATATCTATCTATAATAATATTTTCAATTAATATCATCTAAAGAATATTTATTCTAATTAATATTAATTATTGTTAAAATAATATTTATTGTACTATTTAGTAAGATTAATCGCAATTTTTATATTATAGGTAAAAAAAACAGATATATATATATATATATATATATATATATATATATATATATATATATATATAATCCAAGTTATGCACATATTTGTCAGATTTTGAACCACATATACTCACTATACCTTCATGGTGGGGGGTGCAAAATAATAAAAATATTTCTCTATTATATTATTTAAAGAATTTGGTGCAATATATCCCATAAATTTAATAAATGTTTTGTTATTTGGTTTAATATTTCAAGTAACCAAGAAAGCGCAATAATAATAAATCAAATATTCTTTATTAGTCGTTTTTTTATATTCTTGCCGAGAAATGTTTGTTAATAAATATGTGTTTTTAAAACAGGTTTGCACATCTTATTGTAGTACTTAGTAAAACCAACCATCTAAGTTAATCTTTTATAAAGTCAACCATGTTTTGGCAATAAGATGCGTATGTATGAAGGAAAACAATTATGTAGACAGGATCCTACATCTTGACTAGCAAATTATTGAGAAAGGATCTGATCACATAAAAAGTAGAAAACAGTGAATGTTTTTCTTTTATGGAATTTAAATGTTCAATAAAAAATAAGCTAAATCTGAATCATGTTATTATCTGTTTTAATATTTTATCAAATTCTAAAAATATTACACAGGAATTACTGATTTATATTTTTTAAATAAATGTATGATAAGACAGGCTGAAGCACTACTGGAGCCTAATGCTTTCTTTGTATCCTTGATATTATAATAATGTTGGGGATGGTATACAAACAAAAACATATTCTGAGTACAATAGAAATTTGTCAACAAAAATGCATTAAACACATAAACATCTGAGAGACAACTTGATCAAAACAGAATAAAAAACATGTACTTAAGGAAGAAGCAAATAAACATAAGGAGCAACAATCCACCAGGATACTCTAACTAACACTAGCTGTTAAATTTCCTACAATGTTTTTCATTTTATAATCCGATTGGGTGTGATGTTAAATAACACATAAATTTAATTCAGCTTGTATTGCATGATGGGAAATGTTTTATAATGCTACATTGTACGAATGAAGTAAAATTACAATTAAAATAATACTTATAACTGTTAATTATTATAATAAATACTATCATGGTTTTTATAGATGAATTTCACAGAAATTTCCTATAACAATATTACTTACTCTTCTTTGTAAATAGGCTTTTGTTTTCATAGGACTCAGGAAAATTTTGCTAAATCATACAGCCATGGAAATTCTAAACTGAACTAATCAAAATATTTATTGCTATTTTAGTCATCAAGTGTTATATTTATCGCTTAATTATCGAGATCATGCTTCTTATTGTATATCACAGTATAATACGTTATGTCCTTAGACAAAATACCATAACTGATTGTTTTCTCTTTTTATTTATGAAAAAAATTTGGGCTGCATCTTATGTTCTTTCTTAATTCATTTGAAAAATTGAGGAATAAAAAGAAAAGTTAAATGATTAACACGTGATTGGTTGATTAATAACATGATGGAAATCCATACATTTTACATTTCCTTTATACAAGTAATTCACACACACATCTAAGTGAACCAAATATTCTGTCTGGTAATTAGACCTCTACTTCCATTTGAAATTTGATTGAAATTGAAATACTTTCAGTTTGTCTTTCATGAAATCTATCATTATCAGAAGAAATGGTAATTGGTGTATCTTCTGGTAGTAAACTTGTACACCAATACTTTTGTTTTAAAATTTGTGTTTCAGTAATTTTATCATTGTCAAAAAAAATGATAAGCATTGTCATAAGATTTTGTATATTTTAAGCCTAATGTACAGCATCTTTTAGTGTTAATTACACCACATTTGACTGTTTTCTTCATTCAATAATCCTACATATAAAATAAAGTTACATCTTCGGGTAGAATGATACACGAAGTATGAGAAAATTTACCACAATAAATAGCATTACCAAATTCATTCATCTAAATGCTTTCAGTGTAATTTAGTTCGTAGGTAGCATCAAGGTAGTGATAAAAACAAAATTTTATAATGTATTCTAAAAATTTGTAATTATTTTAATTGTTGCTGACATTTGAATTGCTCTACTAAGTTGATAACTATAACTATATATGTTATCAAATGAGTCAATAAAAATATATTAAATTAGAGAAGCAAAGTTATTAGAATCTAAATTTTGTCTTTCTTTTACAAATCTGAAAGATCACATTTCTGAAAATAATCTTTAATGGGCTTGGCCTTTAGTAAATCAATTAACAACTAATTAATAACTCCAATATCAATTAAAAACAATTAACCAACGCTGAATTGGGCATTCTTCCGCCCATTAGGTTTTTAAAAATTTTTTAAACAAAATCATGTTTTAGTTTAATTTTATCTATTTTGAACTCAAAATGGTTTCAAAGTCTGTATAATTACATTTTCGTTTAAAATGATAGTGCTAAAACGTGTTACAAGATCACTAAAATTGTCAAATTCATTTACGTTAATAATTTAAATGTAATTAAATTTGTGTAATTGGTATGTCAAGTACTCTAATTATAAAATAAACATATTTTACTGTGTTTCCAAAAGTTTTAATTACGTAGTTGACATTTGACATTTTTTAGAATCAAAACTGAAAGTACTTCTTTAATTAATTGATAAATTCTTTTTGCTTCAATATTTAAAGTTTAAAAATAATATTTAACCCAAATTACAATGAAATGAAAGAAATAATAATAATTCAAAATTGAAATTTAAATAACTTAATTCAAAAGATCAAGTAAAATTCAAATAAAATGAAGCATAAACTTTCTAAGTAACAAATTCAATTAGAATATATTTGTCGGGCATAAGATCAAAGCGATTTGTTCTTTATTACTTTTATTCTTTTAACAAAAGGGATTGTTTTCATAATAAAAAATGAAACATTTTTTGTGCCGAAAGGTGTTTGTCTAGAAATTCTAAATTTCGCTGCCTTCCTTTATATTGTTTTAAATATTTAATGCTATGATGTCTATTTTGAGTTTTTTTAAATTTAAAGATTCTAAATTTGAATTTATTTTCTACAGTATAAAAAACACATTTTAATGATTTAATAATTAAAAAATGCAAGATTTTTTACTTTTATAAATGATTTTAAGCATTTTTAATGATAAATACCGCAAGTTTAATAAAGTAGAAGAATTAACTGATTACATAGTTGTAAAAAAATATTCTTGTATTACTCTTTAGAGATATAAAATAAAATGCATTATTCTCAGAGGCATAAAAAATACTCTTAGATATATAAAAATAAAATACTGTTCAATAGCTTCCAAGCTTAAGTATGTCTATTTTTATTATATATTTTAAAAGTAGTGTTGCATTTAAAGCATTGGTATTGTTTTATGTCTTTCTCCCACTGAACTTATTTTTTTAGATTTATAAATGACCCTTTTAGAGGCAATTTAAAAGTTAAAACATATATTTGTAAATAAAAAAAAATGATTAAAAATAAAATTCTACCCTCATAGAGCTAAAATGAAATTTTTAAATATATAAAACACAAGACAGAAATAGATTAAAAAAAATATATACACACTAGTTTAACACAATTCAAACTACAGTTTTTAGAAAATGTATGTCAAAGTTTAAAAATAAATGTTCTCAGATAATAGAAAAATAAATGTTCTCAGATAATAGAAGTTATTTATATGAAGTATATCTAGTTCATTGGAATTTTATAATTTTTTTTTCTTATGCAGCATCGAGTTTATTTTGCACTAGAAGTCAAATTTTGTCGAATATCTTAATGTTAAAAATATTTCTTCAAAATAATGATATAATTTTTATATATATTTAATTAAATATTTTAATAACGTCTATAATTTTACAATGCCATTGAATAGAAAAAGCGTATATATAAATATTATTAAACTTAATTATTTAATTTATTAAATACTTTAATAACTTCTTTAATTTTACAATAACCTTGAATAGAAATATGTAATATTAACATTGATTTCAAATGAGATGTACAACACTTCGTTTGGCATAAATGTATTTAATAAATATTACGGAAAATTAGACATATTTTTTTCATAAAAAAGCTATTTGGTTATTTTTGTATTTATCTTTTACTTCTCAATTAAATGCATTACAAAAACAAAAAACGTTAGTGGTCGGCTAAACACGACAGTTTAAACATAATTTAAGCAAATTATAAATATCATCAGAAATTTAAAAAAAAAAAAAAATATTTTTCGAAAATATAGAAGTAATATTTTTAAGGTTAACATAGGCAATTTGAAAATTCTTAAAAACTTATATTTTTGTAAATAAAAGTGGTGTATGAAAGAAAAATCACTCACCCCAAAAATCCGAAATGAGGTTTTGAATACATAAACTTATATCATCTACTATAATATATACACTCATGTCCATAAATGAAGGATAATTCAGAATCACACAGAAATTGAACTCTAAAATAAAAATTTCACCTGTAGAATTATCACACACATCTTGTAGAAGAATATGCAAATTACAGGAAACCACCAGATGGCGCGGATGGTACGTCACAATGACGAGAGTGTAAGAGAGGGGTATATAAGGAATGGTGGCAAAGAAGTAAAATTGCTCACAAGCGCTTTAAAAAGTCTTTCAGTGCAATAACCGCATAGTTATGGCACAAAGGAAGCATTTGGATGATTTTTTACGTGGTAGAATTATCGGACGACTGGAATGTGGACGTACCCAGCTGGAAGTATCCGAGGAACTTGGAATCGCCCAGAGTGTCATCTCCAGGCTTTGGCAATGATTCCAAGATGATGGTAATGTGAGTAAATGTTACAGCACAGGTCGCCCCGAGTTACAACGCTGAATGAGGACCAGCATTTATTTAGTAGTTACTGCCAAAAGAAACAGACAGAGCACAGCATCAGACCTGTCTCGTCAGCTCTCTTCAGCTACCGGTACGACAGTTTCAAGGCAGACCGTGTACAGACGCTTAGGGCACATTGGTCTATATGCTCGTAGGCCTGTCAGATGTGTTCCACTTACCGTAACTCACTGTCGCCTGCGATTAACCTGGAGTAGAGAGCATGCATTGGGGACACCGCAACAGTGGTCTTGTGTGATTTTTCCGACGAGTCTAGGTTTAGTTTGCAGTCTGATTCTCGCCGGACTTTCATATGGAGCGTCAGCGCCAGGTACCTGTTACCACCAAAGAGAACACCATCGAACGACATCGTTACGGTGGTGCAGGATGGCTCGTTTGGGGAGGAATTATTCTGGGTTCCAGAACTGACCTGCATGTTCAGTGTATAACGATGGCAGGCCACATCTATCGGGATGTCATTCTGGAACAACATGTACGTTTGTTTCGGGGCGCCATGGGTGCTGAATTTCTGTTTATGAATGGCAACGCCCGACCTCACCGTGCAAACATTGTAGACGAATGCCTTCAATTGGAGGATATCACCCGTATGGATTGGCCAGCATACTCACCCGGGCTTGAATCCAATAGAGCATGTGTGGGATATGCTTGGCCGACGAATTGCAGCCCTAGCCCCCTCCCACCTGTCAACCGGAACTTCGGAGGGCATTGCTTGATGAGTGGTGTAATATTCCCCAAGATCAGATTGATAATTTGATACTCAGCATGCCTAGGCGTTTTAAGGCCTGTATTGCATCGTCCGGGAGACATACTCCATATTAACCATCATACTAACTATGTTATACTGTTTCTTGTAAATAGGTTCTTTTTTTTTGAAATTTGCTCCAGGAGTAAAAAATCGCAATTTTTATTAATTATGTCAAACATATAGCATCTTTTTGCACTTTACCTTTTGTTTAATAAATAGACTTTACAAATAAGTTAAATTTTTTGCTTCTTCTGTCTTTCTTTGCCTGAACTTCATTATCCTTAATTTATGGACATGAGTGTATATTAGATAGATAATTTTGCTTTACCATGAAATCTATGTAAAATATAAGCAACCTAATATTACCAGAGACCTCAAACCATTGCACTTCAGATGTCTTGGCATATTTTTAGATGTGATAATGCAAGCCCTATTAAAATGTGATTTTTACAAATGTAGAGGGTACCACGAAAAGGGAGTAGACCTCGCACAAAATCGATAGACTGCGTAGATCTCAAGACATTAAAATTTAGTTGTTGGCCGAATGTGACGCCCTGATTATATCTGTTGGAGGAAGCTTGTTGAGACAGCCTTGGCCTGTAACAGACTGTAGTGTAAGTAAATAAAAAGAAGAACATGTGATGTAATAGTAGAGCGTTTGAACTGTTAGGCGGTACATGAGAAGTTATATTACGCTGACTTGTACGGCATTAATTGTTTTGATAAAGAGTAGATTCAGTGGTATAACACAGTACTTCATAACTATAGTTAGAGTGTGTAGTTTCGTATTTTCAGGGAATCTCAAATACAATTTGTACCTGGAAGGAGTATTATTTATCGAACCCCGCTCTTTCCTCTTATTCTAGGGAACAACATATCCATTAACTATGTACTTACAGTACATATAAATACTTTATTGTACTTACTTTTTCTCTTTCAAAATAAAGAAAGTGAAAAACACTAGAAAACTTCATTACGTCAATTTATGAACCTACGGCTTTTAGTTCCAAACCCGACAAATGATTCCAAACTGAAAGTCCCAGTGTCTGACGGAGAATGTTATTATACGTCTTCAGGTTATAAGGACTTTCAGATGAGCATGAGGAAGAAGGAGGAAGGATGTGCAAACCAGCAGATAGATGCACTTGCAGGGAGAAATAATACTAAACATAAAGATTTGAAAACTTAAGTTTGTGTTATATTTTTTCACACATCAACAAAAATCAATAAAAAGTGCACGTAGAGACATCATTTCAGCTTCTAAAAATCCCACGCACTTCTTTAAATCGATGTGAAACAAGTGCACGTTTCAGTATGATCCACAAATAAAGTGACAAAGTGTAGAGTGAATGATGTCAGAAAGCTCAACACAAAAAAAAAGTTCTTAAAAAATCAGGACAATATTCATTCTATGGAATATACACAAATATTATCTGGCAATTAAACCCGATTATACACAAAGAATTCATCCGATTATATACAAAGATTAAATCCAATTATATACAAAAGATTAAACCCGATTATTCACAAAAAGATTGAATTCGAATCCCCACAAATCCGAATTATATCCGATTATCCACAAAATATTTGGTTCGAATGGACAAGCAATTATTAGTGAGTATCGTTTGATGGCCAGGATTCACCGCATTCGTTCAGATTATAATGATAAAAATAATTGGTGTGTGTTGCATGATCATGCAACTCTTCATTAAAGATGAGAAGAATTTTAACAAAAAACAACGTCTGCATGTTAAATCTCCACCATATTCACATTTTTAATACACTTCGACTTCTCCTTATTCCCAAAATTTAAAATGAAGTTAAAGGGTATTATTTTAATGACATTGGGACTATACAAACATCTTCGACGCTGGCTTTGGAGGTAATCCAACAAAGTGATATCGGACAGGCATTTCAGTCGTTATTAATGCACTGTAACAAATGTATTGTAGCCGAAGGAGCTTATTTTGAATTAAAATTCCTAAATATATATATAATTATCTGTTTTTATTTATTTTTATAAATACCGTTATAGATTTTCTCTGACACACTGTGTATTAATTTATAAATAAAAATGGTAAATTAATTTATTATGGATGTGATCTATTAATAGATAATTACTACATATAGGTGAAAGGGGGAGTTTGACCCTCTCGCCGTTAAAAAAAAAAAATGGAAACAAAATGAGTTTTGTTTCAGTTTAAAAAAATATCTATCACTTACTCTTCGATTTTCTTTTTCTGAACTCTGTAACCATTATTTTAAAAGCAAAGTTTTTTTTTTTCCTTTTAATAACGGGCTTTTGACCTAATGTTCTATGACTGCAGATATGAAATGGATTCAGATCCACTACTTGGATTTGCAGTATTTCATCCGTAGTATTCCATAGCAATTTAAGAAGAATACACCCAGTGGTTGACATCTGAGAAGTTGACCTCTTTTTTTTCCTCGAAAGGCATTCAAGTTTATGGGTTGATATACTTAAAGCATTTGATTAAACTGACAATTAAAGACATATTTTTATTTAAATATTATTTAAATATTTTATGTATTTACTAAAATATTTGTAGGCTTTATTTAAAATTTTTTTCATTTAATTTCATTACTAATAACACAAACTTCATTTTTTTAAATTTGTGATGAATAATTAATCAAAAATATTCTGAAAAAGTTCTTAAATAATCTTTTGTAGCTGAACTTATTATTATTTTCTTTTAAATGGCTGTTAGTGGTGGTGAATGGAGCATTGAAGTTCTTTTTGCAGTAAAAAGAATGGCATAATATGCAAAAGTGCCATTTTACTCAGGAAGAAAAGAATTCAAACACACAAATGTTGTATTTAAAAAGAAAATTTCGAATAATAAGCTCAGTGGGAAAAGAATGAATTGGTAAAGATCGCACGGTGCACTTTAGGTAAAGTATGATTTAATATCACGTTGAAAAAAACAATTCTTTGACTTTTAACCTAAAAGTTTACGAAATTTCGAATTTCTTTTATTGAAAATTATTTTTTTTTAAAACTTATTTTTGTCTTTTTAATCACTTATTAAAAGCTGCATTTAATACGAATGATACTATTATTTATGCAATATAAATTTCTTACAAAATAATAATTTAATTTAAATCATTGTTTTGAACTTACCTTAAAAAACCAATTGCCACAAATGTCTAAATGAAATTCAACCAAAAGTATTATTCATCATGTCCTGTCGTATATATATATATATATATATACTGATCCAGGAGCCCATACTATATATATATATATATATATATATATATATATATATATATATATATATATATAGAGAGAGAGAGAGAGAGAGAGAGAGAGAGGTTCAATCCGCTAACGTCTTTGTTGTAGACACTGTTTCAAAAACGAAGAGAATCGATGGCGTTTGGGATGTTCGGCATCTTTCCTGATGAGTCTGGCGCAATCTGGTGGGAATTTTCCGGGTTTTCTCCCATAAGATACGCAAATGGGGGGTGGTAGTTCACCCCTGAAACGCTTCCTTGAGGGCACTGCCCTCCATCAGTGACACGGAGCCAAGTCAGACTTCTACCTACGTGTGCTCCATGACAACAGAAGCTGCCCCCTTCTTTCCATGAGGACACACGGGATCATGGACTTGATGCTGCTGTCGACCAAGTGGGATAAAAACGACAAAAAACATATAAATAAGGCAGTTTTAAAACATTAATTTTAATTTTTGATGTATAATAAAATAGTTTTTAAAAACATTAATTTTAATTTTTTGATGTATAATAAAATAGTATTTTAATTATAAATAACACATTATTAATTAATAAAAATTTTTTTTTAAATAGTGATTTTTTTTTTTAAATTGTGCTAGACGTTTTTAAGTAATTTTATGTAGCTGTTCTAAAAACAAATACATTATTTATTAACTTTATTTTTGCAAAGTGCACATACAAAATAAGTACATTACTTTTGATGAAATTTATTGCTCTAATAACATTTATATTTGTTATGCAATTAACATTTCATACTATTAAAACCAGACTTAGAATACGACTATATGTACAAAAGTTACAAACATTTTCCTGGCTTTGAAAAAAAAAAACTGTAATAAAATATAACTAGATATTCTCGAATTTATTCTCCATGAATATTTTGAAAAAAAAATTTACGTTTTGTCGTGAACCGAAATGTCAAGCTAATAAAACTCTTTGATGAATTTATGGAGATTAGTTCGAACAAACATTTATTATTTCATCTTTATCATTACCAAGCCTAAAACTTTCAGACAAAACTTGATTTATTTATTTATTTGTCTTTATTATTAATTTTGGTTTCTTTATTTTTAACTATACCAGTAATTCATTTTGTGTTATTTATATTAGCACGTGTTGCTGTAAAAATGGAAAATCTGGAATTCTTACAAATTACTGAAAAATATGTGATTCTTTCATGATAAAAACTTTAACTACACATTGCAACGAAAGGTACTAATTAGTAACAAAAAATAACTTTATTCATAATTAATTTGAAAAGTAATGAGTGTAAAAATAGTAAAGAATAATTGTGAAATAGAATAAATGCCTTTAAGTTTGTGCAGTACTAAAAATCAAAATTAAGGTCAGAATTAATATTAACGTCTAAAATACTTTTTATTTTAAAAAGCTAATGTTTTCAAAATATTTTCTTTTTCCGGAAATTTGATATTTTCTCCTTTAAATTTTACACTTTTATCATATCAGGATAAAACTCACATCTAATCAATACTAACTGGATAATGTTGTCATTTATCTATTATTTTGACGATAGCCTGTAGATCAATAACCACAACTATCTGTAACATACCACGATGTGTTTAGACTAGATTTCAAAAGATTGATGTAACAGTGTTAAGCATAGCAGAATCGACTTTAGCAGTGATAGTGAATAATCTGTGAATTTAGCAGACTTTTGAATACACATGAACTTTAGCAATGAACATAGCAATGACTTTAATATAATCGAACAATTTTTCATTTCATCTAGTAGTAATAGGCCATATTTATGATTCCCCGACTCCCCAATTTTAAAATTTTCGTTTTGATTTTTTTAATTATTTAAGAATTTGTAAAGTGGATTTAACATTTCACTAATTAAAAATTTAAAATTATTTGTAATAATACAATTATAAAAAAATATTCATGTAACAAACAAATATCTTTTCATTTTTGAACATAGTGCATATGGAAAATCTTTTTCTTTTCGTATTGGGAGAAATTGACATGTGAAGCTGTCCGAATATAAGGAGATCGAAAATCGAGTGATTTTCTTAAACTGATTCTTCTAAATCAAAATCGAAAATTCTATCCCTTTTATATCTTCATGAAAAGAAAAAAAAATATAAATTTTATTTTCCTGAAAAGTTTCTGCACAGGAAATTTCTTTGGGAAATTTTTTTTTATATCTGTTTCTTTTGTTCAAAAAAAAAGAACTTGAATTCTTCAATGTACAACAAATCGAATAGAATAAATCAAATTGAATAAATTGGGAATCAACTTTATTTCGTCACTTTATGTGTATTTACAAAGGTCAAAATGAACGACAAAAATAGAACAACTCGATACATAATAAATATTCGTAAAAAAAAAAAAATTCATGAATAAGGAAAAAGAAACTATATCGATGTGTTTTGGATAGACTATATAAAATAATAATAAGTTTTGAATTTATAATGAACAGCAACAAGTATGCAATTAACAACAAAGGATTTCTTATTGAATTACATGTATTTCTACAAAATATTAATTTGAATTAAAAGCTATATTAAATAGATTCATCTTTTTCAATATGTAAAACTTAAGAATATAAGAAATTTAATGTCTAGTTCTATCATTCAGGTTGTTTTCTTTGAATTTTTAGATAAAAATTTAATTTTGTTCAAATGTCCTTCGACACACTTTTAACAAGTCAATTGAGAAGTTTCTGCCAGTCTAATATTGCTTCAAAGCATTTCAAAGCTTTGAAAATGTTTTCGAAATTGTTTGATCAACTAAAACTGTATTCCTTTGTGCGTAGCTAGTAAATTCAACTAATTTCAGATCTGCTTATTTGGCTAACTAGGCAGTTTGAGTTTACTTTTATGGATGTCCTATTAATGGTCACATATATTGTTTGTAATTCGCTTGTGTTCCTTAATTAATATTAATAAGAATAATTACTTTTTTAAACAATAACCAATAATATGTGTTGAAAATTCGATATATGAAATACTACTTAGTTATACGAAAAGATCGGATTAATCGGCTATTATGTGTTTTCTACTCTATTTAGTGCCAATATTCAATGATCGGATTTAATGAATATTGTAAAGAAATATATAATATATTACTTATTACAAACTATTTAAATTATCACATTTATTCCTTTGTACATATCTAGTATATTCAATTAATTTCAGATATGCCTATTTGGCTAACTAGATAGTTTGAGTTTCCTTTTATGGATGCCATATTAATCGTCACATATATTGTTTCTATTAACTTGTGCTCATTAATTATTATTAATAAGAATAATTAATCTTTTAAAACATAACTAATAAAATGTGTCGATAGTTTTTATATATGAAATGAAACTTTGCTAACATTATGAAGAAAACGTCGGGTTATTACATGTCTTTTACTCATTTAGTGTCGAAATTCAATGATTAAATTAAATGTATATTGTGAAGAAACATATAATGTATTATGTATGAAGTACACCGTAAGGTAAAATTATCAACAATGTGTAATAAATGTTTCAAAAAATTTCCAGAAGTCTGCAATTCAACACATTTTCATACTTGTAAACTACGTAGCACTTGAGTATTAATATGTAATTTTGTGTTTATATCAAAAAATATATTAAATCGAATTGAAACTAATAATATAGTTAAAAATTAATATAGTTATTAATAAAATTAATATTATTATTAATATAATTATAAATTAATATTAACTCTTCTAATACTTATCACAGTTAGCTAATTACATGTTAACTAATTACATTCTAACATGTTAAGAATGTCTTAGGTTACACGCACATAAAAAAATTAGACCTCAGTTTTTTTAACCAATTTAAACTGAATATTTTAACATCCTTCTTTTACGTTAAATCATTTTTATCTATAAACAAATGAATTTTTCATTGAAGCACATTAAAATTTCTGAAATTACATTTATAGAAAACGCATGTTGCCTTCTATGCCACCTTAAAAAAACTTCATGAAACTTTTTTAATGTAATTCACGCAAAACGTGTCCATCTATTTGCCACAATTATTTCACTGGAAATATAGGGCTGTTTGTTACGTCTTACAAAAACAAAATGTTAAAAAACCAAGTTGAAATCTCTTTCCTAATCATTATTTCCTATTTATTCTATTGCGAAAATTCAAACAAATCAACATCACACTTACTTCAAACTTTAATTTCTTTTCTTTTAAACCAGACCTGCACTTTTCCCAGACGGCCTTGAGGAGGGAAGACTTTTTACCTGAGGGCTTCTTGGGCTGTGATTGACTTTTCTCAACTTGAATTTAATATGTTTCGAGTTTCCATGTACTTGCCAAATACATTCCTTGGAAACTTGAGCCTGATCTCTGAAGCTTTAAATTACTGCATGTCAGGGATAGGAAATGTTTCGACGAACTTAAAATAGTGTTTTTTTGTGTGTTTTCGAAAGAATTGGGTTTGTTTATGGTTGATAACTGGTTACGTTATTGGATTGACTTAAAATCTACACGTTGAAATAAAAGATTATGAGATATGTACTGATTCTTCAATATACATGCATTTTTTAAATTGTTATCTTTTTGTATTGTTATCGTTGTTTTGGTATTTGTATTTGTAGCACGTGCTGCTATAAAAATTGAAATTCGTGGAATTCATACACATTACTAAAATATATGATTCTTTCATAAAAAAATTACCTACATATTGTAACAAGAGTTATCAATCAGTGATAAAAATAATTTTTATTCATAATTAATTAAAAATTTAATTAGTGTAAAAAAATAGTAAATGGCAGTTGTGCAATATAATAAATGCGATTAAGTTTGTGCAGTACTAAAAATTTAAATTTTATTTATTTAAAAATTTTTTTCTTCTAATGCAGCTGGCAAATAAACCGTGGTCTTACGCTATAAGGGCTGCACCGATGTTACTCACTTTGCACTACCAGGAGGCGCGTGTAACTTGATGGTAAGCCACGGACGCGGAGTAACAATGAACCCGCAGAGCTCTACGATCCTATTAGGACCGGGACCTACGGCTTAAAGTGGATTTTGAACCACTACAACACCCATGGGCAAAGCCGGGATTTGAACCCGATACCTGTGGTACCGAACGCCAGAGCGCTAGCCATTCGGCCATCAGGCCCCTAAAAATTAAAATTAAGGTCAGCATTAATATTCACATGTAAGATATTCTTTATTTCAAAAAAAGCAAATGGATACAGAACTATTTTATATTTTACAGTTTTTCTCTTTTACTTACTGATATTTTCTCTTTTAATATTTTACAATTTTACCGTATCAGAATAAAACTAACTTAGTCTAATAAAAGATAAGTGATAGAGAAATAGTTATTCAGTAGTCTCTGGTATTTGTAGTAGATTCATCTGCTATATTACTATTGCACGTGGTATATGATAATCTGCTACAGTATACCCATCAGAAGTAGGTAACAGTGCTAACTGGAGAATATTGACATTTAACCATTTATTTTAACGATAACTTATAAAGCCATAACCACAACGATCTGTAACATACCACTATAAGTTTACCAGATTTCAAAGCAGTGATTTTAGCATACTTCTTCAGAATAATCAAATAATTCTTCCTTCAGCGTCGAGTAGTATCAGGCCAAACATGTAGGTCCTCCCCTCCCAATTTTAAATTTTTGTTTTGATTTTTTTTTTTTATTTATTTATAAAAATTGAAAAATTGATTTAGTTTATCGTTAATTATATATTTTTAAAAAAAAATATTTGTATTAATGCAATTATATATAAAAAATTTATACAGCAAACACATGTCTTTTCATTTTGAAACATAGGGCAGATGGAATTTTTCTCTCATATTGGGAGAAACTGACATGCTAACCTGTTCCGAATAATATGAGACCGAAAATCAAATTTAAGTGAAATTGATTTCTCTTCACATTCGAGGGATATAATTTAAACTGATCTTCTAAATCAAATTCGAAAATTCTATCCATTTTATTTCTTCATGAAAAGACAAAAATATAAATGCTATTTTCCTGAAAAGTTTCTGCACAGGAAATTTCTTCATGAAAATCTTTTTTTATTTATATTTGATTCTTTGTCACAAAAAAAACAAGAGCTTGAATTTTTCCTTGTATAGTAAATCGAATAGAATAAATCAAATTGTATAAAATGGGAAGCAACTCCATTTCGTCACTTTATATGCATTTACAAAGGTCAAAATGATAAAAATAGAATAACTCGATACATAATAAATATTCGTAAAAAAAAATCATGAATGAGTCAAGCAATTATATCGAGGTGTTTTGGGCAAATATATATGAAATATTAATAAGTTTTGAATTTATGATAAAAAATAACAAGTATTCAAATAACTATAAAGGAATTTTATTGAATTACATGCATTTCTGCAAATATATTCTTTTGAAATAAATGCAATATTGATTAGATCAGGGGTCTCCAAATTACGGCCCGCGGGCCAAATCCGGCCCGCCGAAAGATTCTATTCGAACGCGGATAGAATTTTAATTTTCCGGTCTGAGGCAAATTAAAAGAAATATAAATTTATACATTATATATCCATCTCCTTTTCTACTTTGATGAAATATTATTTTTTCTCTTCCTTTTTCCAAAGGACTGATGATTTTTTTACTTTCTATTTTTGTTCTACAAAAACCTAAATCGACGGAAACAGCAAGCACTCAATCGGAAAGGATTTGCAAGTTGAATTAATTGAGTTGCAATCTAACAATCATCTCCAGCAGTTGTTTCTAAATATGCCACACTTACGAGTTTTACAAATCAATATCGAAAGTAGATTTCCCAAATTCAATATCTCACGGCCAGAAAAATCAGTGCTATGTTTGCTTCATCTTATACATGTGAACAAGTGTTTTCAACTATGAATCTTGGAAAGAATTATTTCAGAAGTAGAGTGACAGATGAATTTGTGGTTCTCAGGTGAGGTTCTCACACTCGAACCTCACTATAAGGAACTTTTAAAAATGAAATCTCGATTTCATTCTGCTCATTAACATATTTAAATTGTAATACTTGTATATTGTTTTTAAAATTTTATCAAAATTTTTCTTCGCCCGCCAAACTTTTTTTTCAATTTTGGCCCGCGACCGAAAAAGTTTGGAGACCCCTGGATTAGATTATACTTTTTTTTTCACTTTTACAGAACTTAAAAAGATGAAAAAATTAATGTCTAGTTCTAACATTCAAGTGATGTTTAGTTCTAACGTTCTTTTCGACATACTACTTTTAACAAGCCGATTGAGAAGTTTCTTGCTTGTCTAATCTTCCATCAAAGCATTTCAAAAAGTTTTGGAAATGTTTTCGAAATTGTTTGGTCAAGAAACTGTATTCCTTTGTGCATTGCTAGTACATTAAAATTTCAGATCTGCTTATTTGGCTAAAGGTAGTTTCAGTTTCCTTTTATGGACGTCATATTAATCGTCACATATACTGTTTGTAATTCGCTTGTGTCCTTTAATTATTATTAGTAAGGACAATTACTATTTTAAATACATAACCAAAAAGAATGTGCTGAAAGTTTCGATATGGTATGAAATAATACTTGGCTAACGTTATAAAGAAAAAGATGGTGTTATTACATATATTCTACTTTATTTAGTGTCAAAATTCAAGTATTGTAAATTCATGTGTTGTCGATTTAAAAAAATGCATAAAAGCTAACATATATTGTAATAGATATTACATATAAGGTACAAACTTATTGAAATTATCAACGATATTTAATAAATGTTTTTAAAAAAAAAATTCCATAAACCCAAAAATTCAACATAATTTTTATACATGTAAAACTACTTAGGACTTAAGTATCTATTATATAGTTTTATGTCTGTATCAAATAAATAAATTTCTTTCTACAAATACAAACTGATTATCGTTATGCTAATTTAGAAATTGTTAACATGTTAAAAATGCTCAGGTTACACACACAAAAAAAATTATCCAGTTTTTTAATCAACTTAAAATTGAATATTTTTAACATCCTTCTTTTATTATGCATTTTTTATCTATAAAAAATCCATTTTCATTGAAAACACAATAAATTAAAATAAATTTTCGGAAATTTTTTTATAGAAAACGTATGTTATATTCTTTGACAACTTTAAACGACTTCATGAAAACCTTTTTAATGTGATTCAGGCAAAACATATCCATCTATTTCCCACAGGAAATATAGGGTTGTTTGTTACATTTTATCCAAACAGAATGTTTTAAAAAGTGCTGAAATCTCTTCCCAAATCATTATACTCTTATTTATTCAATCGCTAAAAATTCCAAAGAACTCAACATCACGCGTACTTCACACTTTGACATTTTTTTTTCTTAAACCAAACCAGCAGTTTTCCCAGACGGCCTTGAGGAGGGAAGACTTTTACCTGAGGGCTTCTTAGGCTGTGATTGACTTTCTCAACTTGAATTTAATATGTTTCCGAGTTTCCATGTACTTGTCAAATACACTCGTTGGAAATCTTGAGCCTGATCTCTGGAAGCTCTAAATTACTGCATGTCAAGGATAGGAAATGTCATGGCAAACTTAAAATACTATTCTTTTGGGTGTGCTTGTTTTCGAAAATTGGGTTTTTTTTACGGTTGATAACTGGTTAAATTATTGAATTGATTTAAAATTTAAGCTTTTAAAGATGCATGAAATCTGTGAAAATTTTTCGATGCATTTAAAAAAAAAAATGAAGGAATATATTTGAAAAATTTATGAAATTTACTACACGCACCTCCTGGGCAGGGCCGGAATTTCCTGATAGGCTAACTAGACTTCAGCCTAGGGCATCAAGATCAAAAAGGGGCCTCCCATTCAAATTGTTAGCAAATTAGAATTACACTATTCTAAAAACGGTAAACGCTAAAATACTGAATCGAAAATAAGGAGAAATTCTAGATCTGTATTTGGATTTTATGAATAAAGTTCCATTTTTGGTTTAGTTTAAAACTTAAAATACATAATAATTCATACTTTTAGCTTTAAATACGAATTATTATGAAATAAATTTATCTGAATTGAATTTGCTTTTCATCTTCAATTTATTGAATACATTTAATTTAATTTGATATGCACAAAAATCATAATATTTTCTATTTTATTTTTGTAAAACTGCATGCTGAAAAAAAAAAAAATATTTAACGTTATCAACTGTATTTCTTTTTGTGAAGGATATCTCAACAGCATTATCTTTCAAAGATAATTAGCGGTCTGATGGCCAATTGTCTAGCGCTCTGGCCTTTGCTACCATATGTGCTTTGGGGTTTGAATCCCTGGCGGTGGCATAGATGCTTGTCAGTGATTCTGAATCCATTTAAAATTGTAGGTCCCGGACTGTTTAGAGTAAAGTGTACACAAGATGACCGAAGAGCGACAAACCAAAACCATCCAAAGGTAATTAGATATTAGCATTCACACAGAGATCGAATATTACGTTCACCTAGGAGACTTGGCACAAACATCACTTTTACATCCATTGATCATAACCAAAAATATTTTGCTGTACCTTACATGTTTTTAAATCAGATTCTTAAACGTTTTTTATGTACTATTTATTGTATAATTTGTAGATATTTGCTCGAAACATCTTGCAAAATATTCTTGAAAACTTAGATGCTTATATTTAGAAATATTTATTAACAAGTGGTGTCTATTTTACACTCATGTCCATAAATTAAGGATAATGAAGTTCAGGCAAAGAAAGAGACAGAAGCAAAAACAAATTTGACTTATTTTAAAAATCTATTTATTAAACAAAAGGCAAAAAGAGCAAAAAAGAGCCTATATGTTTGCGACATAATTAATAAAAATTGCGATTTTCCCAGTAAATTTCAAAAAAAGAACTATTTATTTACAAAAACAGTATAATATTAAGTAGGATGATTAATATGGATTAGGTCTCCCGGACAATGCAATACAGGCCTTACAACGCCTAGGGCATGCTGAGTATCAAATTATCAATCTGATCTTGGGAATATTACACCACTCATCAAGCAATGCCCTCCCAAGTTCCGGTTGACATGGGTGGCGGAGTTGACGGGTTGCAATTCGTCGGCCAAGCATATCCCACACATGCTACTTATTGATTCAAGTCCGGTGAGGCGCTGGCCAATCCATGGTGATATCTCCAATTGAAGGCATTCGTCTACAGTGTTTTGCACGGTGAGGACGGGCGTTGTCATCCATAAACAGAAATTCAGCCCCCATGGCGCCCCAAAACAAACGTATATGTTGTTCCAGAATGGCATCCCGATAGAGGGCTCTGTCATCGTTACACTCTGAACACATGCAGGTCGTTCTTGGAACCAAGAATAATTCCTCCCCAAACGAAATATCCTGAACCACCGTAACGGTGTCGTTCAATGGCGTTCTCTCGGTGGTAACGGTATCTGGCACCTCCATATGAAAGTCCGACGAGAATCAGGACTGCAAAAACTAAACCTTGAAACCTCCATCTATTCTTTTTGCAATCAGCAATTTACCGGTCCTCATTCGGAATTAACTCGAGGGCGACCTGTGCAAAGGTAACATCCATCATTATTACTACCATCATTCAACGTTGCCAAAGCCTGAAGATGACACTCATGATTCCAAATTTCTGGATACTTCCAGATGGGCACGTCCACATTCCAAGCCGCCAGTCGTCCATAATTTAAAT